>JAWPHD010022862.1:0-23823 GCA_037043455.1 Cyrtodaria siliqua | reverse complement strand
ATCTCGACATGTCAAGTGACGATTTTTACGGATGGCGGGAGATATACAGTACTGGTTCAGGCGGGAGATATACAGTACTGGTTCTGGCGGGAGATATACAGTACTGGTTCTGGCGGGAGATATACAGTACTGGTTCTACCCAGGAATAAGTAGGTGGTCTGTCAGCATCACTAAAGATCGACCGTCATACATACATGTAGCCTAAAATATGCTGAACAAAGACGTTAAACCCTAAACAAACAAACACGTATTTTAGGTGCTTCATTATTTTTCAGGAATGACGATAAGTGGTTGCATGAATGTCTGCACAATACCTATGCCGGGATCATCGTACTATAAGCCGCAGGCAAGGTACTGGGTGAACAGGCATAGGCATGCAACAACATGATGGACCCCACTGCTTAGTAGGTACGTGTGCCGGAAGTACAATCAACTCCCTTCGTCAACCTTTCCTATTTGTTATATTTCAGAATGAAGTAGTTATAAGATTTACTCACATATTCTTAGAGAATAATGCGCGTCCACTCTATAAAACTGCTAAGAAATGCAGGAGTCATGTGGCATTTAAAAGACATTGTGCTCACAAGTATTCTAATTTCATTTTCAAAACGTTTTAGTTGATTAATAAAATCACAATGGTTCTTAGCTCTCACAAACAAGTCAATAAAATCTTTTCAGCCGCCGAAAACAGACATTCAGTTATCAAGTAATCAAATCTGCATTACATCGCAGGAGTAGATCGGAAATTCTTTCAACTATACCAGGGTGATTGCATGGCCGGGGTAGTAAAGACGCTGCGTCTAAAACTCCCCCCACCCCCACACACCCCATACATCTTCTCGCCTCTCACCGCTGCGGGTTCGAATCCCACTGGGAACTCGACTTGTCAGGTGAGAAAGTGTCGATTCTTTCGGATGGCGGGATATATGCAGTAGGTGTATTAGGTCATATATGACTGTCGAGTTGTTTTTGGTATATGCAGACCACCCAATGTTTTCTGGATAGAACCAGTTCTGTATACCGCCTGCCATCCGTAAGAATCGACACTTTCTCACTTGACAAGTGTAGCTCCCAGAATGAGTGGACAACATCAATGCAGCGTTTCTACACGGTTGTAACAATATTACATTTACTCAAAGTGTTACTCATATGAATACGTTTATTTAATTTCCGAGCTGGTTGTAACAACGCTAAAGGTAACAGTTCTGCTAAAGGTAACAACCGCCGCTATAGGTAACAATTATTTCTACCGCTAAAGGTAACAGCGCTTACGCCACATGTGCCACAGTAGTAAAAAGAACCCGTTTACTCAATTTTCATTGAAACTATAGATGTTGAAAAAAAAGTGTTACCTTTATCGTCAGTAGGCTTGTTACCGTTAGCAGAAGAGGTGATTGTTACCTTTAGTATATAAATTGTTACCGTCAGTACAATAGTAGTGTGTTTATTCTATTTACAATAGTTGTATATGTTAACATTGGCAATAGTTGTATGTGTGTTAACATTTAAATTTAGCTAAGTATTTTTACAATTTAATATCTTTACCTATTTCTTAACATTTACAATATACACTTATTTACAATTACGTTAGTAGTGTATTTGTAAATATTTGGAAGTAAGTATTGAATACATGATTAAGAGGCTTCTGTTACTGTTATTAGTGTATTTGTTAACATTACAAGTGTATCTGTTTAAATTTACATTTAGTATTGTATTTTTTAGCATTTACATTAGTGCCATATGCGTTAAAGAAACTAACTAGCCAGATAAAACGAAAATGACACTACAAAACCGTCTATAAAAACTCCACCCAAGTGTTCAGGTCATATAATAATACATATGGCCGATTAAAAGTATTTATTTGTAGCCAATAATCCCTGCCACCACACAGATCACGTGACGATAGCTGAGACCATGTGATTACAAAATGGCGATACACTATAGGTAATGCCTGGTACTCTTGCCGTAACCAACAGGCACATTGGCAATAACATCCTCACCGTCGAGAAGATGTTGACAACATTCGACCTGTTTTGGCTTGGGTGTAATCTCTTTATTAAATTTACGCACAGCTTCTGAATGTTCTCAACGGAATATATGTTTGTTTACAAGTAACCAAGTAACTATGGGTGGCATATTAAATATATATATTTATAATAATTTTTGTAACCAAATACCGTTTTTCACACTATTTTCCTATATTATGAACAAAGCAAGTGGAAATATTGACCTAAAAATATTTAATCAAAAAATTAAACTTAGCTGGATTTCAGCTATAAAGTTGTGTGGTGGCAATGATTACTGTAACAGATAGGGGAAGCAACCACTGCGGGGAGTTTGACGTCTTGCATGTTTATTTACACAATAACGTCATGAAACTGTCATTGTTGATATCAGCGCCTGACTTTCATCTTCCCTTATACTTTCATGCATACTGGATAAGGCTATCCACGTTTTACATGGGGGATGGAAAGTCTTTTATTACATTTTCATCGGTGAAAAATTAGGATTTATCAGTAAAAGAATATTCATAATCGCTAAATATTATTAACTAAAATAACTAACTGTGACGCTGAGTTATAACGTCAATACAGTGGTGCTGATAAATTTCAATAACGCGAATAATTTCGGTTAAAATCATGCATAATTTGATTTAAAATGTAATAAATAGATTATTTAACTGCTGTGTTCGATTATATGGAAATCCTTCACTCGATGGTAGACGTGTTTTGTTTTATCACAGCTAGACGTGTGGTTCTTTTCACGAACGAGCGTATGCGAGTGAGTGAAAAAACAAAACACGTCTACCATCGAGTGAAGGATTTCCCTATAATTGATCCCAACAGTTAAATAATCTCTATTTATTACATTTATGTGGGTGAAATATCAGGATTTCTCATTGAAAGAATATTCATAATCGCTAAATATTAATAGACTAACTCTGAACACAAAAATAACTAACTGTGACGTTGAGGTATGACGTCAATCAAGTGTTGCTGACGTCGACGTCATTCGCCGATAACGTTCAATAAAGCGAATAATTCGGTTGAAATCATACATAAACTGATTGAAAATGTAATAAATAGATAGTTGACTGCTGGCTTCGATTATAGGGAAATCCTTCACTCGATGGTAGACGTGCTTTTCCCATTCACTCGCATACGCTCGTGAAGGATTTCCTTATAATCGACGCCAGCAGTTAAATAAACTCTATATCTTTATGGGTAAAGATAAAAAAAAAGATAAAAGTCAAGCGCGCACCAACATCCGATATGCAGGAAATCATGCAAAACGTTAGTAGCTGACGGCATCAACGCACAATATGTCTCTGATATGCCAGAAAACAGAATCTGTCATGGGTATTCGTTTCAGATCGGGAATTACAACCCTCGGTATAAGTGTTTTAATCGGAACCTGGGCTCTAATCGGAACCTCGGCAGAGCCTCGGTTCCGATAAAATCACTTATACCTCGGGTTGGAATTCCCATTCTTCACTGGATACCCATGAAAGATTCTTATAATATTTAACGACTTTATTTCACTGCGAAGGCAATTACTAAGCATAGCATACTTGGGGAAGATAAAAGTCGCGCGCTGATATTTGTTTGTTTTGTTGTTTTTTGGAGAGAAATAAATGGTATAGATATATATATATCGACCATTTTTTCTCTCCAAAAAAAACCCAAAACAAACAAATCAGAAGTTGGTATGGAAGGTATGTTACAGTATAGAAAATAAAGAAAACAGTCGTGTCTGACTGAAATCGGTGAAGCATTTTACAGACTACAGTGATTTAAAAATAGCAATTCCACTATACTGAGCTGATGCCTCGGAAAAGAAGTCTGCATAAACTTTCGTAAAATGAAAGAACATGTGTTGTTTTGTCGTAAATAACATATGTTATTTTATCTCGAAGAGACCAGACTTTATACATTTTCTCATTTCCCCTTGAAATAAAACCTGTTATTTGCCCACAAACAACACTCATTTTTTATAATAATGCTATTGAAAATGCTAGTGAAAAAACCCAGATCTTTAATTAAACAGGTCCAAGCTTCCAAGCTGAACAGAAGTGTAATTATTGACGTTAACATATGACATTAATTTCTGACAAGAATCATACAAAAGGCTGCCTTTGTCCATCTCCTGTTCAATTGTGGGTAGTTTTATTTCATATCATTACTATGCGCTATTCCCTTTCAACATACGGGAATGTACATAATAACTGGCAAGAAGCCTCATTATAATGATGCATTGCCAATAAAAAGTAGAAATTCACCCGAAGGAAGGTAGACACTGTGTTCTCGAACTTCGCGAAAGGTTACAATAGCGTAAATGAGTCTTTATGCCAAGTGAGAATGCTGAAAACCTGTTAAAAAAATCAGACCTGGTTGAATTCCGAGAAACTTTCTTTAGCATGCAAAGAAACATGTCTAAACATCACCAAGGAAATAGGGGTTGAATATCTTCTAAGAAACATTTCTTCAGCTGTATACTAACACCCGGTCATAAGTCAATTTTTTTTACCCCTTGCAAATTCATACCCTGTCTACTTTCACTTCTGAAACATATATCAAAAACTGTCAAAAACATGATGAGCTACATCTTCAAATATCGATAACATGTCCAGAATACAGTTACAGCCAAAAAATAACAGGAAACTTCACTAATAAAAGTTTTTTTAAAAAAAAGAAAAAGATTAGCACTCTTTAATACATAACTACTTTCGAATGCACCGGACGACCACAAACGAAATGCCTTCGGCAAAACCACGTTTACGTTAATGTACTTCATGTGCATTGCAACATTGGCGGAAAAAAACAACAACACAATACAAACACAACACCATACAACAAACAAAGCCACCAGAAGGAATGTAGATAGACTGAACATTAGGCACAAAGTGTTCTCAAACTTCGCGAAATGCCTTTGGCAAAACCCCTTTTACGTTAAAGTAGCTATCCCGATAAACAACAGCCACATTTTGAAACATATAATTATGTACACCGTTTCTCAACCTACTGACAACGAGGTTTATATAACTTAAATAATACTTTTGAGAATCCAAACTCTATAGTCACGATATAAACCTTTTTATCCAGCCAGGCCAAACCCAGAATTAAGAGTTACCAACTCATAATTCATTTTACGCATATTCAATCAATCACGGGTATTTTATGAGCCCATTAATAAACATTTACTGTTAATCGGCGCATATACATTATTATTCTATACCTAATTTATACATCCAATCGTAGACGCTCTTTCGAGTCATGTGACCGTACAATATATTTCCGTATCGGGACGCACGCGCGTACAAAATATCCCGTATTTTGTTCGTATTGTACGCTTCACAGGTTCCATGTTAAACCTATGATAAAGACCGAAACGCGTGAAAAGGTCCGAATAAAAATCAGAACCGACAGGCTTCTGTCATTACCTAACCATAAATTGTTGTCAAGTAATGAAAACCTATCTATTGCACATATTTTTATTTAATTTTCCTTTATAACAAAAAAAAAACACAAAAAACTAGCATAATATATCATTGTTTGAAACTGACCTTCGGTAGTATTTAATCACTGTTGACAACGGAGAAATGGGCATTCTTTCAAGCAAATAAAGCTTGAGAGTAAGCCATGTCGAACACAATATATAAAATACATAGACCTACATGCAATTGTGCTTTCGATGTTCATAGCGACTTGCTTGAAAGCATGAAACAAACGAAAGTTATATCCGAATTATAAATGATTGGTTAAAATAAAGGTATAGAATAAAAAGGTTACTTAACATGGTTCTGTACAATACGGGATATATTTGGACTCGTACACAGCTGGAAAAAATCATATTGGACTCGCCTAACGGCTCGTCCAATATGACTTTTCCAGCTGTGTACTCGTCCAAATATATCTCCGTATTGTACAGAACCATGTTAAATAACCTATAATTATATGACACACCTCGACAGATTTTTGATAAACGGCTCTAAAGTGTAATTTTGCCATTATTTGGAGAGTTAGTTTCTTTAATATACTTCAGGCGCAATGCACCATTGGCGAAATTACACAAACACTAGCATCAAACAATATAATGCTTTCCGTGGCCGAGGGGTTAACGATGTTGCGTTGTAAAACTTCTCGCCTCTCATCGCTGCTGGTTCGAATCTCACTGGGAGCTCGACTTGTAAGTGAGAAAGTGTCGATTCTTGCGGATGGCGGGAGGTATACATGCAGTACTGATTCCAGTCTGCCTCCACCACAACAAAAATATCGACCATCTTATATAGCCTTACATGTGTTGAAAATGACGTAAGACACCAAACAAACAAAGCTAATACTATTAAAACTAGTATCTCTATAAGTTTGTTGTTTTCTACTGGCCTGTTATATAGTCTTTTATCTGTATCGCTATTAGAAGCAAACATTAAGTATACACGATGCCCTACGGCCCATGGTATAGATGCTCTGCAAGTCCCGCCCACCAGATATTGATTTGGTTTAATATTATAAATAATTATATGAACCAAGCACACAAGTGCCCGACATAATTTTTTTTTTTTTTTTTTTTTTTTCAATCACCACTTGGGTGATCCGTTTATTCTCCCCGTAAATAGGTGTGTGATGGGTCGGGGAGGACCATCCCACCGCACACCTTACAAATATAATGATATATCTTAATAATTCATGAAGATTCATATGAGCACAAAGTACAAGCATATAATCATTATTAATTAAAATGTAAACAAATAGTTATACTACATGTTGCAATAAACAAATAGTTATACTACATGTTGCAATAGATGCAGTTAATATTTTTATTATTAAGGGGAAGTATTTTAGCATGTTAAACAATAGAAGAAAAAAATAGTGAAGATCTAATTTTTCTTACTCTGTATGCTAACCCCCATGCAGCCCCTCACAACAGGAAACATATGAGCATTGATTAAAATGGTATCAACTTTAAAAGTGATGCGGTCTTGGTTCAGCTAAATTGGCCTATGTAAACACTTTTTATTCAGATATTATTATCTTTTATCCCATTATTTGGTGAATATTTCATACAGTGAATTACAAAATTTTACAAAAAACTCATTTTGTAATAAGTTTATTTTAGGAAGGTTCGAAAATATCTTTGTATTTTTGCCAGTTTTGGTAGAAAGGTTCTAGATTGTTGTTCATAATGGCTATTTCTTTAAGTGTTTTATAACAATACACAAGTCTGTTTTCGAAGGCTGCTAGGGAGTGATGTATTTAGGAGTTTAGAAGAAAATATATAGTACTTGATTTCAAGTATTACACTGAGATCAGCTGTAGACATATTATTACCAATGTTAAAAATAAATAACTCCTCAGTGAATGGAATTAAAACACTTTTAGTGTATAACCAATTATTTACTTGATGTAAAAAGTTCTGTGTATCAGGACGAGACCATAACAAATGGACCAATGTTTCTTCCTGGTGACAGGTGTGACATAGAGGGCTATCTATTGCATTTATGGTATGCAAGTATTTTCTTGTAGGTAAAATTCTATGGATAATTCTAAGTTGAAACCACTGTAATGTAGAACTAGAGGTTGATTTGAATTTGCTCGACATAATTTAGCCAAATAAAAAAGCTCACATATTGCTGTTAACAGTCCCTCTCTCTCGGCAACAATTGCAGTTTTTAAAACTATATTTACAAACACTATGATTTTAAAACTAGATTTCAGGTAATTGAAGCTTTCCGGGCAAAGGAGCACAGTCTCGGTCACCCAGCCGTTTGCTAGTCTCGGTCACCCAGTCGTAAGCTAGTCTCGCTCACCCAGCCGTATGTTAGTCTCGCTCACCCGGCCGCGTATGCTCCGCCATATTATGCTAGTCTCGTCACCTAGCCATGTGCACAATCTGCACCACTGAGCTCAGAAAAACTGAAAGTGCGTCGTATGGGCATGTGATAGATGTCTTGTTTAAAAAAATATATAAATATATATCTATCCTTCCATCATCTACACACTTAAGTGGCATCTGGCTTCCTGTTGTCTGGAATATCCATGCGCACCTGAGACCTATGTATACGCTCAGTGATGTCTTTTATCTGAAATAATTTAACAGTTTTGTCGTGTATCAGTTTCAATTTCAATTTAAAACCTCCTTACGCGTCATTTCAAACTACAAATTAAATCCGCCAGCCATCAAAACACACGTCTCCTCGATTTGGATTGCCAATCCTATGGTAGAGTAAACGCGTTAGTCACAGCAGTGTATTGATAGATAAACAATTTAACAACATTTTAATATGCGAATTCGAATGAAAGACTTTTGATGTTATGTTTTAAATGAGAAACGTTGAGGTGTCAATACCCAATTTAAAAAACCCCGACGAAACAGATTTGAAAACCATTTTCAGCGTAAAATAAACTCAACTGTTATCAAAAATGTTTTCTCCTTGGAATTCAAATAACATGGAATACAAAAGCAGATATCTGGATTTCAAATACATATATTATTGTCATGGATGATTTTAGAATACGTTCTGTTATTTTGATATGCATTTGCGCCAGAGCATCCCCACATTTGCAATTTACTATTGTTAATGTCCATTTTTTCATAGTTGATTTTGTAAACTCTTGTACAATTGTTAACGTCCAGTTTTTATATTTGATTTTGTAAACTCTTTTACAATTGTAAATGTCCATTTTTTATATTATAACTACAATGACATACTGTCTGTCTGATGCTTTATTCTTTATGCATCGTAACATGCTTTATGCGTCTTGATATTTTTATGTTTTATTTTCAGACAATCACAAGGCTGCGACCGAACAAAGAGCAGTTAAATGGACACCGTCGTGTGTGGAAAACTGCATGTAAGGAATAATTATAATACGGTACCCTTTTCATCAATAATCGGGAAGGGGTTAACTGAAAGAAAACAGATTTGGGGTCAGTGCCGCGGGGGGCCATTACGCAATCCTATGTTTATATATACTGACGGTCAATGAAAACGCACCAGCAGATTATATATCAATTTGAAGCAGATATTCCATTTGAATTAATAAAACAACGCTTGATTGACTCATATCATCAAAGTTGGTATTCAAATATCAATAACTCTAACAGGTTAGAATCATACTGCCGCTATAAACACAGTTTTGATATGGAAAAATATTTGAACCTATTAGATGATAACAAATTCCGAATAGCACTGGGTAGATTTCGACTCTCCTCTCACAATTTAGCCATTGAAAATGGTAGATATCTAAATATCCCGCGAGAAAATAGGAAATGTATACATTGTACCCAAAATATAGTAGAAAACGAATACCATTTTTTGCTTGTATGTCCAATATATAGACACTTAAGACAGAAATATTTTAAACCTTACTTTTGCAGATGGCCCACGATAAACAAATGTGATGCGTTAATGTCTAATAACTCGAACAGAACAATTATAAGCTTATCAAAATATGTTTATTATGCATTTAAACTTCGAAATGAAATGCAAGTTTAAATTTCTTTACTACATTTCAACCTTTTCTCCATTTAAGAAATAAAAAAGCTATAACGCTTCTCTGTAAACTTTAATGTAGATTTTGTATGCCATGTTTTTGATGTTCTCACTGTATTGAATATGTATTGTGTGTAGGCTATAAACGTTGTACTGAATGTTTAATGCTGAATAAAGTTAATATATATAGGCCTAACAGTTTATTGTTAAAGTTATTTATAATAATAACTGCTTTTTTTTTTAATTGAAGGATGTAAATTAACAATTGCAAACACTGATGGTCTCAGAATTCCTAAACATGGTGTATAGTGTTCCATTAATGTCAGACGCGTAGAAAACAGAAGTCACACATCTAAGTACCGGGTGTGTCCAACCGTTTTACCGTTCATAGCCAATCATCCTGGCGTTTCAGCAAGAAAACGTCACTTGCAACTCTAGTGAGTGTGGCCTAGCAGCAATATCTTGATGGAATTTCCCTGGAACGGTAAAAACGGCTGGACATTCCCGGTATTAAGATGTATGACTTCTGTTTTCTACCCGTCTGACTTTAATTGAACACTATACACCATGTTTAGGAATTTTTAGACAATCAGTGTTTGCTGTTAATTTCAAAATATGCACTTATTATTATAAATTACTTTAACAATATAATTTAACACCCATATCGTTTACTGGTGCGTTTTCAGTCTCCCTGAGTATATTTTCAGTTTTTGTTTTCATATATAGTTTTTTTTGGTAAACGTTACGTTTCCATTTTGTTTCTTGTTTAAAAAGTTAATTTATAAAGGAACATTAATTGTGTCTTGAAAAACACACTGCATGTATTTGTTTGTTTGTTTGTTTGTATGGTGTTTTACGTCATTTTCAACACATGTAAGGTTATATATGACGGTCGTTTTTTTGTGGTGGAGGCAGACCACCCACTTTTCCTGGGTAGAACCAGTACTGTACACCTCCCGCCATCCGTAAGAATCGACACTTCCTCACTTACAAGTCGAGCTCCCAGTGGGATTCGAACCGCAGTGGTGACTTGTACACACATTTTGAAGTGTAAGTACACGTGTCTTATTTGATCTTTAAAGCCCCAAATACAACCGACAGGGAAAGTATGGTTGCAGATTAATGGGCAATTATCTCAGTTTGTGGTCATTATTGACCGTGCCCTTGTCGGCAAAGCTGATACTCCCAAGAAGTACTGTATTTATCTTCTTAAAAACTGTACAAGGCATAATAAATTAACTAATAGTTATATATTTAAAATCAATATGAAACTATATGTTAGCATATACCTATAAAGTCTATGATGCTAGTTTATGCAACAAATAAATGTAAAATAAAGTCAAGCTTTTCCCTCGATAAAAGATAGACTGTTAGTATATATATAAAAAAAAATTATTAAATCAATATGTTTACATTCGGACAAAAGGAGTTTTGAGATTCATAGTAATATATAGTATGATATCTTCAAACTATGTATCCCTTTATGGGTTGTGCTGAAGTCATTATAGAGAAGGAAGTTTCAGTGTTGCTATTTTTTGTCGTGTTTTTATTATATTAAAAAGTTGACCATACATAGTATATGTTTTTATTTTGATTACGTATTCTTTCAATTCCTTCATTAGGTTTTGTTCAATTCAATATCATTTAATATCTATACTATGCTGGTATAAATTATCCATCTGTCTTATACAGTGATGCTATGCAGTCGCATATTTCAGGAGGCTTTTGACCTGTAAATTCGGGCCAGCATGCTGCTACGACCGTCTAGAAACACATAACTCAAATTTTCTCCCTGGGAGAAGTATTTGGGGCTTTAAGAAGAAAATCCTAATGATTGGTTTGATAGAAAGTAAAAACGTGAAACGTATCGTTTGCAGACGATAGTCATTTATACACGCAGGGATTACTCATGTCTGCTTTTTGTACTAGTTATCGCCTGAAAGAATAATTTAGAAAATAATTAGACTGTAATGTGTATCAATATCACCCTGGGAAATTCAGTGAACGCCAGTTCTGTAATTTGAGATACTTGAAAATATGATGTCGTAGAAAATCACTAAATATATATTAATTTGCGCTCTTCTATTATACTAATGTAGTATTTAACATCATAATACGGAGTCCTCAAGTAGTGGACATGTGTATTTTTTTTAATAAGTCGTTTCTCGTAAGATAATTGCCACATGGACACGACACAATAAGTCGTCCCCCGACATAATTGCTCGCGACCTCGAGATAATAAAAATCGTGACCGTCATTCCCACAAGATAATCAAGGTGTGGCCGTTATTCCCACGAGATAATTAAGTCGTGGCCACGAGATAATATATTCCGTATCCTGCGGCTGCTGGTGCTGCCATATTGATGATAATGCCTGATGATAACAATGATTATTAATGGTGGTAATATATTTTAATGCTGTTGCCACTGCTGCCAATATTGATGGGAACAGATTCAGATAACGATAATTAATTGTGCTATTGGTTATGTTTAAATCATATAGTTGCTGCGGATAGTACATGCCGATTATGATCAATTTGTAGTGGTATATCCTGCTTCTGATGCTGTAACTACTACTACTACTACTACTACTACTACTACTACTGCTGCTACTGCTGCTGCTGCTTTTACTACTACTGCTACTTATACGATAACTACTTCTACTACTACTGCTACTACTACTACTACTACTACTACTACTACTACTACTACTGATGCTGCTGCTGATGCTGCTGCTGCTTCTACTACTACTACTACTTATACTATAACTACTTCTACTACTTCTGCTACTACTACTACTACTACTACTACTACTACTACTACTACTACTACTGCTGCTGCTACTGCTGCTGCTGCTACTACTACTACTACTAGCAGCATCTGTGATAATGACCTTACTATTATCATGATTCATTATCATTGTCACCAAAAGCAAGTAGATCTACTTCTACAACTAAATAATCACTATATTAGTATATGCAGTATCATGAACGGTTTTATGAAAGGCTATTGGTCAGCCATCTTTGAAAAGAAAATCCAAAATGGAAATGGTATGGTTAATTGAAATTTTCATCCAAATGCATATTATAGGCATGAACAATGTCAATGATAATAGGTATAGATATAATAGGTGAAAGTAATGCAACACTATTGATGTAAACATAATATCAGAAACAATATTTATTTTTACTGAAATAGTGCCCTTTATATTCGAAAATTTTACTCGAAGATGTTTTGTTTTTTATGTTAAATAAATGTGTCCATAGAGTTGTCCATTTATCTAAAAATGGCACATGAGACATCATTTATAAATAAAGTAAGCCATGTTATCAATTCGAAGTACACCATTGTTAAAAATGAAGATTTTCTTTATACGCCATGTGCCTTCAACACACACACATGATACACAGGAAAAGCATGCATGTGAATTGTAAATTGAAACATGCGGTATAGTGAAACATTCGGATAAACAGGTCATTTGTTCGTATTCATATGTTATTATTTAGTTTGTGCTGTTTTTATTGGAATATAATAATAAATTACTCTTGTTTTTCATGTTTCTATTCACAACAGTCACTCAGTCGTGTTTAATACATCCAAAAATATAGTTGCAATTTATATATAATAGTTTGACAATTAAAACCCGTCAGTGCCACCATACTATAGCATTGAGATTATTTTGAAAGTACATGCCATTGAAAGAATAGCTTGTGTGTTTTTTTACAATGATTGACTTTGAAATTTGGATGATGTGATAACATGTCGTATTTAATTTAAAATGAAGTCTCGTGTGCCGTTTTTAGATAAATGGACAATTCTACGGACAAATGTATTTAACATAAAAAACAAAACATCTTCGAGTAAAGTTGTACTACACTTTTCGAATATAAAGGGCACTATATGTTTCTGATATTATGTTATAAATAGTATTGCATTACTGTCATCTATTATAGCATTGACATTGTTCATGCCTATAATATGCATTTGGATGAAAATTTCAATTAACCATACTCCATCCATTTTGGATTTTCTTTTCAAAGATGGCGGACCAATAGTCCTTAAATCTATGGCCAGTGCGATATCATTACACCGCACTGGATGTCCGGTAGCGCCCTTGCTTCTCACCAATGCACGAGTCCACGTCCCGGCGTTTAAGTGAGAGGGTGGTCTCGGACACGTGGGGTTTTCGCGTGCTCCCCCGTTTCCTTCCACATCAATACCACGCTAACAGTGTCTTCGTTGCCATCGAGAGTGATTTATACGCGTTTATATATAATGATATACTGAATATACGGGAGGTAACTCTGATACTTCGCTTAGAAAACAATAAAATAACACGATCTTTTGAAAATCACATCCTTGCCTAGCATTTCTAACTACAAACAAGTATATAAATTTTCATAATTATGTTTAATCTATGTCCTAAAATTTCGTGCTAAACTTTTTTTGTTCAGTATATATAAAATATAGCAACCTGTTTCGTAAACTATGTAAGATACATATAGTCTATACTATTATAGACCAGGGTAGGTCTGAGTTATGAGTGTCTGTAGCACCGGTATGCGACTGAACTTCAAGGACAGTTTATGTTTAAGCTAATGACTAAACTAAGATCGAAACTACGGAAATAAATCAGTTTGCGTTAACGTCAATTAATCGTAATTATGATTTATAACTACGATATTTTAACTTAATTGGAACTACATTGTATGGATTATCAGTCAGGTTTGCAACGTTTTTAGTAAACTGTTAAGGTTTATGACCAATTATCATGCGGGAAATCCAACGACGGGGATCCCATGAGTAGTACTGAAATATTCTACGACAAATTCGCAGACGTCGCAATATTACCCGTAAAATTTGCACCCGATGATTAAAACAACTCAACTAAAACTTAAAGTAGCTATCAGGCCAACAACAGCCAAATTTTGCAAAATATGGACACCATTTCTAAACCTACTGACGACAAGATATATATAAGAGCCTAAACTCCAAAAACTGGAGCGTCGAATTAAGAGTTATCAACTCATGATTCATTCCACGCATATTCAATCACGGGTACTAGTATTTCAAAAACTCGTTAATAAATATTTTACTTTTAATCGGCACCTACGCATTATTATATGGCCTGAACACCTGGATAGAGTTTTAATAAGCGGTTTTGTAGTGTTATTTTGCCATTATTTGGCGGGATAGCTACTTTAACCTCCAGTAAAAGGTTATTCGTTTGTTTAGCCATTGTTGCCATGCTATTGTTATATACATACTACCTGTACCAAACATAAACCAGTTGGACCTCCCGCCCTCCTACAGATGGAGGGAGGGCCCTTCCTCCTACCCACGGAGGGAGGGCCAAATTGTTTATTTATAGTACTCGTTAGTCCCGTGTGGTTCCCGGGCCATAATAGGGCCACTGCGGATGCGTGTGTGTACGGAGTCAAACTACGAAATATACATCTATATGTTAAACGAAGGAACCATGTCAAATACGAATATGCCATCTAACAGAACACGGAGTCAAACTGCGAAATATGCATCCAACGGAGGTACCATGTCAAATGCGAATGTGCCATCTATAGGATCACAGGGTTTATCGTTTATAAGGAATAAGCCAGCTAACGGGGCTACATGTGTACAAAACCGCGACGTGGGCTACTGGTAGAGAGTCCGCCTCGCATGCGGGAGGTCGGGGTTCAATCATCGGTCGGGGCATACTAAAGGCTTTATAAAAATGGTTCTAGTATCTCCCTTGCTTGGCGTTCAGCTTATAAAGGGTAATTCTAGAACTGGTCGGCTCGGTGTCAGTATAATGTGACTCGGTGGGGTATCATGTCATGACGTGTCTACGGTGTCGTATTCCCGTGTTGCAGCACTATATGATCATAGATTACACTGCTCCATGTAGACCCGTCCTGATATGACTGAACTATTGTGAAAGGCGACGTTAAACCCCAAAACAGCCAAACATTCGTACAAATAGGGTCAGTTTCGGATATGTTCAGAATCAAACGTCGTATGTATTGCTACGAATTATTATGACCACAATCTGAACATTTTGTTAGCCGGAAATCAACGCGACAGAAAATAGTGCCTTGTTGCTATATAAATAATATGACTGTTAGCTACACATGTTGATGTATGATTTGCGTGGCATGTTTTTTATTACAATATATACATGACGCTTAAACAGCACTTTCATGGAAAAGAAACCAACTATAGATAGAACGATCGGCTGAATGACACAGCAAACCGTTGATGATACGAATCATTTTGACAGCGAATGCATTTTGGAGGGAATCTTCGGAGATCATTACGAAACTGATATGTATTATTTCTAAGATTCATTCGGAATAATATGATGCCATGGCATTGATAGAGATGCTCCGAATGATGACGGCGCTACGGAGTCAACAACGGATATGCTAATTAACAGAGTCACGGAAACAAATACGGATATAACAACTAAGGAGTCAAGCCAGGATATGCACAATTACGGAGGTGCGACAATCTATGGATCGGAGCATCGACAATCGGATACATATATCGCCTTTGTCGAATACGGGTACTCTTGGGTTAATAATACACGACCAGGTTGTTATTGCTTGAGAATACACGTAATTGACAGGCAGTTTACATCACAAGCTCGTCGTGCATTCATTAGCATCAAGATTTAGACTTATCCGCATACCTCCACAAAACATCGAGAATACACGCAGTTTACACAAGTCCGTCAGATGCTTGAGCATACACGTACTTGACAGGCAATTTACATCACAAGTTCGCTAGGAACACGATTAGGAAGTGCTGACACTAGTACGCGTACTTGACAGACAGTCTACATCACAAGCTCGCTTCGAACACGATTATGGCGTGTGTACGCTAGCACGCGTATTTGACAGACAGTCTACATCACAAGCTCGCTTCGAACATGATTAGGAAGTGCGGAAACATATACACGTGACGGAGAGGCAGTTTACATCTAAAGCGCGTTATAAACACGATAAGGACGTTCGAATACACGTACTTGACAGGCAGTCTACATCAAACGTTCGCTAGGAACACGATTAAGACGTGAGAATGCACTTAGCTGACAGGCGGTTTTCATCACAAGCTCACTATATATAAACACGATAAGGACATTCGAATACACGTAACTGACAGGCAGTTTACATCAAAAGTTCGCTAGGAACACGATTAAGACGTGCGAATGTACGTAGCTGACAGGCGTTTTACATCACAAGCTCGCTAGGAACACGATAAAGACAAGGGAATACACGTAACTGACAGACAGTTTGCATCACAAGCTCGCTAGTAACACGATTAATTAAGACGTGAGAATGCACGTAGCTGACAGGCGATTTACATCACAAGCTCGTTATATATAAACACGATAAGGACATTCGAATACACGTAACTGACTGGCAGTTTACATCAAAAGCTCGCTAGGAACACGATTAATACGTGCGAATGCACGTAGCTGACAGACGGTTTACATCACAAACTCGCTAGGAACAAGATAGATACGTGAGAATAATAATAATAATAATAATAATAATAAAGACTTTATTTAACGAGAGAACTCATTTGAAACTAGTCAATCTACCATGAGGCCCTCAACAATACAATATATACAATATTTACAAGTAAAAATGCATTTAAAGTGGTATATTCAGTAAATGGAAACATGTTTAAATAGAACTGCAAGACTTAGTCATTTACTAATATATCGGATGGTGAATCCACTGTAAATACAATGTTTTGAATTGATTTACAGATTGGGCATTTTGTATATGGTAGGGAAGAGAGTTCCACACTTTAGAGCCTGAATAAGCAAATGACTTTCTGAATAACTCACTATTGGGTCTGAGGGAATATAGCTGAAGATTTGATGATGATCTTAGATTCCGCATATGGACATTTGAAGTTAGAGTAAATGCGTCTTTAAGATAAGCAGGGGCCTGATCATTAACTGTTTTAAACATAATGATTGCTTTTTGAAATATAACTCTTTCGGAAAATGTCATACAACGTGACGGACAGACAGTTTACATCACAAGGTCGCTAGTAACACGATTATGGCGTGATAATACACGTAAATGACAGCAAGTTTACATCACAAGCTCGCTAGTAACAACACGATTATGACGTGCTAATACACGTCAATGACAGGCAGTTTACATCACAAGCTCGCTAGTAACAACACGATTATGACGTGCTAATACACGTAAATGACAGGCAGTTTACATCGTAAGCTCGGTAGTAAATGATTATGACGTGCTAATACACGTAAATGACAGACAGTTTACATCACAATCTCGCTAGTAACACGATTATGACGTGCTAATACACGTAACTGACAGGCAGTTTACGTCACATGCTCCCTATCCACACGATTAGGACGTGCACATACACGTAATTGACAGGTAGTTTACATCACAAGTTCGTTAGGACCGCATACAAGAAAAACGTGTACACTTTATTCATTTTACATCGATTGCAAAAATGAATCCGTATTATTGAGTACCATACAAAGCTTATATACAAAACACTCTCGATGGCGCGGATTACAGTGTAAGAGTAGTCTTGACGTGGAAGGAAACCGTAGAACCCGCGGAAAACCAACCTGTCCGAGGGGCGTCCATTATAATTGAATATTGTTACGACTGTGTCATGTTATCTCTTTTTGCAAAATCCTCGCTTAATAAATGGATACTCGTTATCTCAGATGACACTTTAAAAATATGTATGCATTCTTTATTATTAAATAGAACATTTTAATTGTAGGTATCGAGATGTCGTCATTGGGAAGATGTTATTTGACAACAAAGAAAGCTAAACGTCGTGCATCCAAACCATATTTGACCATGCCATACGAGGCGGTTGCATCGAATAGTCAGTAGGAATGGCTACCATCGTAGTTGAAAATGCTTGGGGAGTCACCAAATTGGATAAACTTGCCCTAACACCTATAAACATTACGAAAGCTTGGTAACCTAGATGCCAAGAAGAGAAGCATTTACAATTGTCTTAAATAAAACATTGATTCAAGAGACGTTGTCGAGAGATCAAGGGAAGGAAACTCGTGAAGCAAGGGCTCATGTACTTACAGAACATTTTCACAAGAACATCTAATATACGTGACAGTCAATCTTTTATATACCATGTAAACGGTTTGAGCCATCTGTTTATTTTACATTTATTAAAGTTAATCTGTGTAAAAAAAAATATATATATTTTCGGTATTCTATTTTACATCCATTGTCTTCAAGTTCATTAAAATACTTACGAATACACCAATAATAAGATGCGGAATAGTCTAAACGGTCATAAAAAAAGAGCACATATTGTTCAATCATTGTGTGTTTAAGGAGTATGTTCCATGGAACAAAAAGTAAGATTCGAAGTTGGATATCTCAAACACTTATGCATATTTTTACATGACATTTGCAGTACCTCATTTTATTATCCTAGTTAGAAACACAAAACTGATTTCAAAATTAAATTGTATAAATAAAGTAGTGTTAATAGAGCACTTCAAATGAATCCAACAGGAATTAGAACGCAACAGTATAAGTCTAATTTTACAATAAAGCTTGCAATATGTTACCTTGATATCCTTAGCTAGCTGGTGCTATCAATTAACATCTCAAATAATCCTGTCAAAGTTGTTTTTAAAGAAACAAAATCAATGTTCATAATCAGTGCAGAACTTAAATGCATACATAAAAAAATATGTTATTTACATACCTGGTCAAGGTATTTGATTGGTTACTACCTGTACACATTATATTTATAGATTATGCTACTCACAATGTTTGATTTCAAGACATGTGATTTAAACAAAAGTTGCATAAAACAACTTTATACATAGTTTTTAACTTTTGAATGGCTGGCACAACCTAGACAATGATATGAAGGTAATATATTGCAAGTTATATGTAAAAAATAGTGTAATATTGACGAGTTCTAATTCCTACTAGATTCTCTGTATTGTTCACTTTTTAAAAACATCTTCATAATTATTTGTTTTTATTATAATAAGCTTTTATATTATGTTTATGATAATTATGTGATTTACTGTAAGTTTCATTTAAAAATATTTAATTGTTTTTTTTACTTATCCTAATCTTAACTTTGCTATTTGCTGAGAGTACTTTCACCTTAAGACTTGATTCGCACATTTTCGGCGTTTATGCGGTTTTGAAAGTCAGTAGTGAATGGCAGATTTATGCGGTTTTGAACTCCGGTAGTGAATGGCACATTCTGGAACGTCATTTACGCGTAGTGAATGGCAACACTTTGAAAACCCCATAGGCGTAGATCGTGCTTCATGACATTTGCCATTCACTTCCGGCGTTCAAAACCGCAAAAAACGCCAAAATAAGGCGTTTACTAGCGCTTTATGGATATATTCATATATACATGATCATCGTTGTGTTAAACTTATATTGAGTATTAATGCTGCATAGTTTGTTAGAGGATTTATGCTGTATTTACACTATTCCGTTTTATTGGGCTGACAATAGGGTAAGAGTGAGATTTGGTGCGCCATAGAACCTGGTTTAAATCCCCCAGCAGCCTTTTTTGGCACTGACCGTTCAAGGCGATAGTCCTATTCTATATTACATTGTGACGAAACCACGTGACTTTTTGATCGGGTTCAAGGGAAAACATTATCGACAAAGCGCTCGATTACGTATGGTTTTGCTTCATAAATACTGACAAGTGGATCCCTTGGAAGCAAGAAACAAGAGATAAAAGTAGCAGGCTCGGTTTTATTGTGTCTGTTCATGACAGATAATGTAAAGTGCAACACCTCTCATACCGCCTAGCACCGGCTAAAGCTTCTTTTTTTTTTTTTTAAAAACCTATTTTAACGTAAATGTTTTCAACTAAAGCGTATAAAGTGAGCTATTTTCTTCGCCGCAAAAGGTAATTTGACTCATCCAGTACATGTCTTGGAAATTAAAGAAAGCTTATGACGGAGTACATTTTGAGAGGTCTAATCTCAGAAAGTACTAAAGTAATTGAGATACATGTTTCGGCAGAGGAAAGGGTTCACATTATAGGGTATGTGCAATGGGTATTTGTTGAGCATATGTAACCCTAAAACAGGGTGTTGTCTCCCGTGGCGAAAATGTATTTCAGAATTATTAAAAAACAAAATAGTTTTCCATTTTCAGTAAAATAAATTAAGGAAAATGAAATGGAGGTATTTTTCTACGCATAAAATTAACACGAACAAAATAAATAAATTGTGTTTCATAATAACTATTAACTTTTTCCCATTTCCAAACAAACTAAAACCGTCTAATTCTCTAATGGTAAGAACTTTCGCGAAATAAGCCATCTTCATGAAAGAATTATTCTCTCTTTTAGAAACAAAAAATATACACCGCTTCAAAATTCAAAATGAAAATTACCACACAAAAATACCAAGCCCAGTCAAATTATTATGTAACTGATATCGAATACGTCACGTGAGATATCATGTTTAAAGTAGCTATCCCGCCAACAACAGCCAAATTTTACAACGTATGCCATTATGTACACCGTTTCTAAACCTACTGACGAGGTATACATATAACTTACATATTTTGAGAATCCAAACTATATGGACACAACATAAACAACTTTAACCAGCCAGACCAAAGCCGAAAACTGGAGCGTCGAATTAAAAGTTACCAACTCATAATTCATTTTACG
Organism: Cyrtodaria siliqua; assembly: GCA_037043455.1. NCBI lineage: Eukaryota > Metazoa > Mollusca > Bivalvia > Adapedonta > Hiatellidae > Cyrtodaria > Cyrtodaria siliqua. The sequence goes on along the minus strand of JAWPHD010022862.1, from coordinate 2,625 downwards.
CATATTAAATCACGGGTATTTTAAGAATCTGTGAATAAACCTATACTTTTAATCGGCACATATTGTTTATTATATGACCTGAACACCTGGATAGTTTTGATGAACGGTTTTATAGTGTAATATTGCCGTTATTTGGCGGGTTACTTTCTTTAATTTTTAAAATATTGCCATTTTCAGAACAAGTAACATGTTAGTGATTTACTTTGATTTTATTTTGAATTTAACTGTGCTTTAAACGGCACATATACGTAAGTGTATGACCTGAACACCTGGATGGAGTTTTGATAAACGGGGATTTGTAGTGTAATTTTTCCATTATTTGGCGGGATAGCTACTATAAGGGTTACATATGCTGAAGAAATATATAAATTACCTCCACACAACGAAAATAGGCATTGTTTCAACGTACCATTAGCTTAACCCCGTAAAAACGACCATGAAAATAAGGTTAAAGTACTGGAAGTAATACTTGTATGAACATCCTATGGACATCCTAGTACAAGTTTCGCCTGAAGTTGTGACTTAACATAAAGCAAAACTGGACACTGTAAGTCTCTAACTATATAGCCCGAAAATAGCTCAATTTACACTTTCATAGTTCACTAATTTACATATTAAATCTCACAGATGACACAATCGCAAAAATGCATTTCTTTGTTTATGTGTATTTAAACAATAAGTATATCGCTAAAAGCGGCCACATTGAGTTTATATATATTTCCTGATCTGCACGAACTATCTGAAAGTAATGTTAGTCTTACAGGCTACTTCTGAGAAACTCCGAAGCACTAACAGTGATAAAATAATTAAATTGAATTGGGGTTTTAAGGCGCACCAACACATTACAGGTTATATGGCGCCTAACAGGCATGAACATGCCAGGCTCATCTTCCATGTACATCGAGATAAAATATGGAAAATGTTAAACATAGTGCGCAGATAAAATATAAAATGATAAAATAGACCTACTTGAATAGTTTACAGATCTAATAACAATCTTAACAGCACGTACCATTAGACGAATATCATGTCTGAAAACCATAGCTACATATAATAATTCTTTTAACTTCAATTTAATTTAATATTTGGGTGTTTAAACGGTAAAAAAAACATTTCTTTGTTGTTGTTTTTTTCAATTTCCATTTCTAGTTTATATTTGTTCTTTTAATTAAAACACAAAAAAAATGGTGTTTCAACTGTCACGGTTTCTCTCGTAAATAGTTCTGGATTCTCACCGACACTGTTTTTAAAGTCACGAAGTCTCACGGACGTTTTTTTCCCTCTTTTAATACTGAAAATAGAAAAGGGAAGCATTGTTCAACGTTATTTCAATCGACTACAGAAGCGGATCATCGTCGCGAAGACAGCCACAGGGATAACTAGAAATGGGCACGGATGCCCCAACTTTATCAATTAAAAGACAAAAACAATATATTTAATGCATAGGTTAAAGTACACTTGGCCATAACTCCTGTAGGATTTGCGTCATGTTCACGCGTGAGCGATATGCAAATCTTGAAATCATGGTGATGCATCCCGTGAAATCAATCCCGAAAACAAATGATGGACGAGACTGACACACAATATACATGTATTTGTATACATTATTCAAAGAAAAAATGGTCATAACTCAAGTAATAGTCTCGCGGCTTGAAGTTCAGAACGATAATAATTCGATATCATAGTGATTCATCCTGTGATCTTTCAGAACAATGAGACTTAAACTGAGAGAGGAGGTAAAAACGGGACGGACGGATGGACAGAAGGAAGGACGATCGGAAAAACGGAGAGACGGACAAGCCTAGCTAACGCTATATGCCCCCACATCATTCGGTAGTGGGGGAATAAAAAGATACCGTTTTATGTCCCAATTAAACGGATACAATTTAAATAAAGGTAGAAATGGCGTTATATTTGAATCGAAATATATAACGTTTAATTCAGAAAATAGTAAACGACTTAAACTCAAACGTGAATCTTGCGTAAAATTCACAAAAATAACATACCAACAAAGACTGTTCACACGTGACGTCGATACTTGTACCAGAGCCTCAAAAGATACAAATACGTAACCGATACAGTAAGCGATACAGTAACCGATACAAGAAATGGCGAAGTCTCTGGTTAACAGTGACATATGGCCTCGATAAATCAAATGGTATTTCAATCTTTGCAGAAGCTAAACAAGTTCATGTTTTACTGAATATTAACAACTATAAGGGTTTCTCCCTAGTGTAATTTCGCATTTGACAATGCACACTGCCCATTTGTCTCACGGCAATTTGCGTTTGACCATATTGCTGCTCAGTAGTTAATGTATAAATGACTACAGTTACATCCATACTATAGGAAATAAATTTTAATCAAATATGAAGATAAGTGTATTGATATCGGATATGCTACTTGAAGGATCACATTCTCGTATCTTGTCCAAAACACACCGACGAAACTTAGTGGCGCCGGTAAGGCTAGGTACCCCCCCCCCCCCCTCCCACCCCCACCCCCCTCACCCCCAACTGGTTATATTAACAAGAGCTGTCGGAGAACAGCGCAGCTCGACTATTCGATTTTTCGGAGAATAATAAATTTATAGCTAGTATATACCATCAGAAAACAAGGCTACAA
>JAWPHD010022861.1:0-23824 GCA_037043455.1 Cyrtodaria siliqua | reverse complement strand
CAATCAAGCATACAAGATGATCTAGAATTTGGGCCCAGAATTTGTCTCCATTTAGTAAAGATTACAATGTCGCATACATATTTGTCTCAAACTGAATTGTTTTTTCTACGTTTGTACGCACAATCAGCGCGCATTAGGTTTTAAAAAATGCGCGATCTCGTAGAAAATGGTGCGATCGCGCGTCCTAGAATAGACACTGAAATCACATTTTTCAATAATTCAAGGGCACATAACTCCGGTGTTCCTTCTCCGATATAGCTCTTGAACTTGTCCGAGCTTTTGTTGATATTAACAATCTGAGAAAGTTTGGTAAAGATCAAATAATAAATGAAGGTGCTAGCGTGTTCACAAGGCAGAAAATGGCATTTCTCAGAAAAAACAAGGACCACAACTCCAGAGTTACTGATCCGATTTGGCTGGTTTTCGAACTTGTCCGAGCTTTCATTGATATTAACAATCTGTGCTAGTTTGGAAAGATCAAATAATAAATGAAGGTGCTAGAGGCAAGGCTTAATATGACATTTTTCAGCAAAACAAAGGCCATAACTCCGGTGAAACTAAACCGATCTGGCTGGTTTTCAAACTTGTCTGAGCTTTCATTGATATAAAGACACTGGTAAAGTGTTCGTAAAGATCCCATTAATAACGAAGGCCCTAGAGTGTTCACAAGGCAAAAGTTAACGGACGACAGACGGACGGACAGACGGACGGATGATGGACGGACGAACGATGCACAACTTGTCATCCCATAAGCTCTGTTGGCCTTTGGACAGTAGAGCTAAAAATCTCCAGTGAGATTTTAACCCACGTCCTTTAAGCTTCCCAGTGTAAAAAAAGTAATTTAAAGATTTTTCTATGGCAGCCATCTTGGATGTCGTTTTTACCTAATTTTAATAAATTTGAAAAACATTCACCGAAGGATCATCCAAGTGAAGTTTGGTCAAAATTGAGCTGTTTCTGAGATTATTTTTTTTAAAAATTACCGAATGTAAGTTTTTGTAAAACATGTGACCTCTGGGGCGGGGCCAAATGTGACCCCAGGATCACCATTTGAACTGACTTGGTAGAGAATCATAAGCTTATAGTAAATGCAAAACATTAAACCTCTGGCTCTTGTAGTTTCATGGAAGAAGATTATTTAAGTAATTCCCTATAGAAGTCTATATAAAACATGTGAACTCTGGGGCGGGGCCAAATGTGACCCAAGGGTCACCATTTGAACAAACTTAGTAGAGGATCATAAGCTTATAGCAAAAGCAAAATATTAAACCTCTGGCTCTTGCAGTTTCAGAGAAGATGATTTTTTAAGTTTTTCCCTATACAAGTCTATGTAAAACATGTGACCCTTGGGGCGGGGCCAAATGTGACACCAGAGTCACCATTTGAACAAACTTGGTAAAGGACCATAAGCTTATAGTAAATGCAAAATACTAATCCTCTGGCTCTTGTAGTTTTAGAGAAGAAGATTTTACTTTTTTTTCCTATGTAACTCCTGGGGCGGGCCAAATTAGACCCCAGGGTCACCGATTGAACAAACTTAGTAGAGGACCATAAGCTGATGCTACATACAATACATGAGAGCTCTGTGCCTTGTGGTTTCAGAGAAGTTTTTTTCCTATATAAGTCTATGAAAAACATGCAAAATGTCAATATAAAAACTTTGGACCCCAGAAGCATGGCCATTTTTGATCCTGGGGACTTCATTTAAACAAACTTGATAGTCTAGGCGTTGGCGATCATTTTAAAAGAAAAACTGGCGAAATCTGTCCAGCGGTTCTTGAAGAGATTTTTTAAGGTTTCGACCATATATGGTAATGGCGGCCATCTTGGATGTCGCGCTGACCTAATTTTAACAAATCTAAAAAGCATTTATCTAAGGATCATCCACGTGAAGTTTGTTTAAAATTGGCCAAGCGGTTTCTGAGATGGACGACATACGAAGAGTGATCCCAACAGATCATCTTCAGCGTTTGGCTCAGGTGATCTAATAAAACCTAAATTTCTGCTTAAAAAGTTTGCATATTGTAAAATAGGTAATTTTAAACAGGTTATCGGGGTTTTTCAGTAAAAATGTTTTTAAACGTGTTTTATTGTCGAAATATCCCTTCCCATCTCTTTATGGAATTAAGGCGGGTACAAGTAATGACATACGGCTTTGTAACATAATTTTCATGTAAATAAAAACACATGACCAAGTTGCTAAGCACAAGTATAAGAGCCTTTGCGTCCATTGTAAATCCGGATCAGCCTGCGAGTAAGGCTGATCAGGGTTTACAATGTCCAGCTGCTGATCAGTCATTTTCCCCGAAACACCCATTTGTCACATAAATGGAATGGTCTTAATTCAAAGAAAGAACAGTCCATTATACATATATAGCGGGTTAAGGGTTAAGACAAAAAAGTAGCAAAACTGTTGGTACATTTTTCTCTACCATACACATCTGATAATATCCATACACATCTGATAATATAACTTGACCAGGCTGTCAAGAACACTTCAAAATATCTGCAAAAAAGCCACCACCATCATAAAATGACTTTTATTGATCCCCAGTCCATCAGGTTACCCAGAAAAGCAGAAACTGTAAGTGTTGTTTTCTGGTCAGTAGACACTTGTCACTTACACTGGTCATCAGAGAGAACAGTAGGGCAACAATAAATTGCCAATTTATTTTCATTAATATTTGTCTTCTCAACATTTAAGTTACGTCTAATCCTGAAACTGAAAAAATGTCTCCCAAATTATAACGCTTTTATTGAGCATTTGAAGAGATATAAACACCTTGAATTATTCTCATTGTTTATGTACCTTCAAAAAATAAAATCAAATGCTAACAAAGCGAGATAGAACATTGTGAATAATATCTTTGATAAATTAAACGTAACATTCACAAGGTCATTCCATCAATACTGATGCTTTAAAGGTGTATATTAATGTTACTTTAGTTTGTACAGATTTCATTCCATGTCTGTTCTTCTCAATCTAGTTTCATCGAATGTATTCTTATATGCAATTTTAGCCTAAAATGTGTTCGTATTTATATCATGACTGTATGCATGTACACAAGTGTCTGAATAAAATTATTAAAAACAAAACAAAAAAAAAAAAAATCATTGACAATCCATTTAACTTCCCTCTTTCTGAGTTTTGTCACTTCGTTACTTAGGGTATAATTTATATACGTATCATTAATACAATATTAGAGGGACACGTGGCAATCTTGACATTTTTATCTAGCAATAAATTAGGCAGTTAAATATATTAATATCAATAATAAATGCAAAATACTTTTTTGATAATGCATTGTATTCCTAAATTGATCAGTAGAAAAAATAAATTTTATATGTATATGTGTAGTTCAAATGGTTGATACATGACACTTTAAGTCGTCGAACAATAGCATGTGTACCCAACTAGCATAATACAGCAGCTGGGCCGAAAATATTTGAATAGTAGGAAGAAGCTGTATTTGTATAGTAGTGCATAATAAAAATCTATGTCGTTAAAGTTCTGCGGCCATGTTTTGTTTCATGAACATGTTTATGTTTATTTAAATCGAAATCAATACACAACAATAGATATTTACAATTCACACATTGCAATATTTGGGAAAAGCAAGAATACAATTTTATTTGATGACTATTAAACTTCGAACAGGTAAATTAATCCACAGGTAAAATGTATTTATCAATTATCTGACAATAGTTGTGCAGCTATTCAATTCAGATTTACCTCATTTTCCCCACGCAGCAGTAAAAGTAGTATCTACATCATGCAAATAGTAATGATTTTTACATACAACTTAGTAGCGGTTTCAAATATAATTATGTTTCTCTCCAGGACTATCAAGAAATGTTCATATGATGTTTAAGTTAAATTTGTTAACTGATAAACATACAAAAAGGGTGGCCATTCATCTTTAAGTATATTCTTTGATTATGTAGTAAGTGACTCATTATTTGCTTCACAGTATTTTTATACCTTGAACCTTAAATTGACTGTATTTTCTTGTTACCTGAAATTTTTGTTAGAACATATGCTTTAATCACATGTAGATACATTAAAGAGATAGAAAAAACAATTTTAGCCAAAATGATGTCTTCGTTTTTCTTCACCACTCCCTTTAAGGCCAGAAAAGGCTAATTTTATCTAAGAAAAAATGGACAAATTGAAATACAGAAAACAAACCAAAATTTGTCAAATGTGTGAAAATCCTAGTTGACATGGAATGTTATTGCATTATAAAAACATGTTCAAAGTTTACATTTCGTGCAATAATATGATCGTAAGATGTCTCATGTCGCTGGTTATAGATCAACGAATCGACTAATTGAACTCACGTAACAGTCTGTCCACTTTGATTGTGACAGTAAACCAGCTTTTACATAAAGTAATTACCAATATTAACTTTTATTTCTAATATTTTTGCAATATCTTGTCAGTACGTATTAAATTACTGCGGCATAGTTTTAACCTATGCGTTAGTGATTAAAATATTTACCAACAACTAAATGACAACCGGTGTCTGTCCATTATTATGAGTTACGTGAGTGAACGAAATTTGACCTCGATGACGACTTCCGGATTATTTAAATCGACCAATCGATAGACTCGCATAGTTATACATCCTGACACTTGCTACCCAGCATGCAGCAGTCAAATATAGGTCGAACAACAAACCAGCCGACATCGATGAAGTTTGTCTGTCCAAATGTTACGTGAATTGGTAAGTTACGTGAATTCGTTGTTTTACATGTCTTTTTAACAGAAAAGTTTGTTTAATTTTTATGAAGCGTGGTATTTACATTGAAATAGATTGAAGAGTATATTTGATAAACGTCCCTGGAAGTTTTCTGCAGTGATGTTAGCGTTTTTGTCCGATCTTCAGAATTCTGACAGACATTCGCCGAAATTGTCACGTAACAAGACAGACACACCCCTTTATTTATTTTTTGAAATCGTAGAGTTAGTTGCAATTTGTCAACCACTGTTGTCTATGTCACGATCGCATTTCTTTGGTGTGCATTATTACAACACGTTGAGTAAATAAAACATCTCCAAAGGTATGCAATGTGTAAAATGTTGGTTTCACGTAACCTGACAGACACATTGTCTGTCCTTGTTACGTGATTTAGTACACATTGTCTGTCCTTGTTACGTGATTTAGTTGCTACAGTTAGACATCATAGTCGTACAACCCACTTGTTAAAACATTGATGAATTGTTTTCTTTTCTTAGAATACAAATAAATTAAACATTCTATCAGTAAATATTTGTAATATCAAACATTGATAGCTTACAGTAACATAAATAAACTGTAGGCCCAGCTTGAAAAAAAATAATCTGGTTTTTTCAGATGTTTTGTAAGTAGGAATAGTGATAACTCAATATTATGACAACACAATTTTATTTTTTATTCTTTATGATTCATGTTAACAAACATAATAAACAATGATGGTTAAAAGATGGATCCAAAGATAATGGCATATCATGTTTTGCAGCAAAGTAAACATTCTTCATTTTAAAATTATGTTGAAAACCAACATTGTGGACTCTGCGTAAAGTATCGACCCGGTTCAGCCTATGCATGCCGCACAGGCTTACCCGGATAAGACACTTTTCACCTCCTGTGGATTTTCTGTTTCAGGAATCATTACTCTATACCTCTATTCCCCTGAGATGGAATGTGTATGCCCAGATCAGTCTGTGCAGGCTGATCTGGGGCGATACATTACCCAGCGGCCATAATGTTGTTTTTTCTCGCGGGACGGCTCATATGAGATAGTTCTATTATTAGTTGGTTTTCTTTAGACAATAGTTTTTGGAGCTCTCGGGGTCTGTGGTGCTTTGACGTCCATAAATCGGTTAATACACCCAATGTTAAATTAAACACTCTCTGTATCAAGGCATAAGCAACCACCTTAAAATTATGTAGTTTAGATTTGTGCTTTGTAGTAAATTTTCATTGTTTTGCCTTTATTTCAGATGTAAGCTTCAGTGACTTTGGCCCTGGTGACATCAGTCTAACATCTATCTTAGAAAATATGGATTCAGAGTAAGTGGTAACCTACATCAGGTTTTGTATTCTCTTGAAATGACAGTTTGATCATTTAATAATAACTGTCAATATGTACCTGAAATATTGCTAACTCACAAAAAAAATACCAAACAAAAACTTGAATTAGCTCTTACTTGTTTAAGATGTGTAAATAATAAATAATGATAATTTTAAAAACAGATCTCTGCCAAAATTCTTCAATGATAGTGTATAACAATGTATTTTGTTTTAACATTAAAGGCCCAAATACAAGGAAGGCGATTTTGTTCTTGTCAAATTAAGATCGGGGAAAAGCTCTGCCGAGTATGTTGCCGAGGTATTACCATAGTTAAAGTTCAAACATATTTTCATATGTTTTTTTCCTTTCAGATTTACATACATGTGTACAATGTTATTTTTTTTAATTTTCTATTACATGTTTGTTTATTATTTATGAAATTGTGTTGCAGATTTGTTTGTATGTTGATTTCACTATTCTGTTTAATAATAACTTTCAATTATTAAAAACAATTCCTGACAAGTATACTATGTTTCAGGAACCTTACATTCAAAAAGGTTCCATTGTACTGCAGCATAAAGCAATTTAAGCTAAGTTAAATACCTCTTTGAATATGAATATGATAAATGTTTTGCTGTTAATTGTTTTGGATAAAATAATAGTATAGATTTTCAGCTGTTTTTGATCTTTTTGCAGGTCAAGAGGTTACTTCCTAATGACGAAGTTGTTTTCCAGTATATGGAGAAAAGTGAAGGCTACTACAGATGGCCTGTTCGAGATGATATCTCGCAAGAGCATATTTCTAGTGTTATCAAACTTTTAAAAAGTCCTGTACTGGTTGAAGAAAAAAGCTCCACCAGAATTCAAAATTACAAAGTTGATATTGATTAATCACAAATTACAGTGATAAGTTAACACTTAATTAATTCTTTCCCACATATAGACACTTTCTGAAGCCTCTGCAGCAGATGACTTTTGAAAACATTGTGACAAAAGAAGAAATTGCTCAAAATGAGCAATTTCTCCCTTTGCCACAATGTGTTTAAACTTTATTCAGTGATTATACCTTCATTTATAGATTTATATTTTCCATGTATTTTACTGGATGTTTTCAGAGTTATGCAAAACAGATTTGTTGTATGTGGGATAGTGTTAATATCTGTGGGTTTAGATAATTAGAATTTAGTGCTGTGTTTTAAGTCCTAATAGACAGGGTCTACATTAATAAAACTGCTTAAGTCATTCCCTTAATTGAATCAAATTCCTAATTTTCATAAATTTTATCATGATCAATACTTGTATGTAAAAACTAGTTATGAAATATTTAAATTTGATTATGAAAATTTCAAGAAATTGACTTAAGTTAGGAATTGACTTAAGATTGTTTATGACCACCACCCTGAACTGATAAAACTTTTGTAATATTTGTTTGCTATGCTTTAAATTGTCTCAAGGAAGTGGAGCAGAAATTTTATTTTTTTATTGACAAAATTCCAAAAATATTATTTTTTCAGAAAATGTCTGTCCTGTTACGTTAGATGGGTTTAGTTAATGATGTTTTTAAATAAGCTGTTTTGTTTTATAAGTCAATGTTTTCTGCTTATCTTACACACATACTTGTTGTAACAGTTTGTTAATGGAATTATATGAAGTTCAATGAATCCTTTATTGCTCTAAATGTATATGCAAGCTTAATTTTAAAAAAAAGTCTATAGATCTGGTAAATCCAGTTTTCCATATTTGCGTTTTAAGCTTCTAAATGTCGCCTTAAAGGTTTTGTTTTGTATTTGTCTTAATGTTTTGAATAAAGCAGCTATTTAATATGCCATTGATCATTGTTTTAGCTACTGTAACACATAAAGTAGAATATTTTGCTAAATATTTCACCTCGAATATGTATGTCTGTCCCGTTACGTGAGTTTTGACAGGTGATTTTAGTTCATGAAATAAAAAAAAAAAAACAAGTTAAGTTATCTTTTTTGTATGTTTTATTGAAAGTACATGTGTGAAACATGAAAAATTTTGTTAATTTTAATATTTGTCTATTATACTTACGACAACATTACAATTGCAAGATACTCAACTTGCCTTAATCCACGAACGGAAAAACTTCCCCAAATACCCTTCCCGGGACTCCCGGCACCAAGGGCGCCGCCAAATACACCTGTACAAGCAAGATTCACACAGAGTTACGTCCTCTTTCCGCAAATAAGTCCTAAATTAAGGAGGGGTGGGTAGTTAATGTTGTCGTAAGTATAATAGACAAATATTAAAATTAACAAAATTTTTCATATTGGTCTATAGATAGCTTACGACAACATTACAATTGCGACTTTAACACAATGAGCTGGGGTGGTACAATGTAACCTGTTATGAGTGCCCGAATATGTAAAGGGGATTTGAACAACTCTGAACAACAAGTAACAAAGCACGCTCAAACCTGCTCTAATTACAAGAAATTAAAGCAGAAGAGAGCATGAACCCAAGCAACTTACACTCACCATAGCGTAATCTGGGATCCTGACTGGCGATACAGCCAGTAGGAGGAGCCTCTAAAACTTCTTAGATGGGCAGATGAACGTTACAAGGTGAATATGGCAACCTCATAAGTCCTTCAATTCGTTCAAGGACAATAAGTCCACCACCATCTAAAATTATAATCGGCAATTTCAAGCTAATCCATGGAACAGAAAATTGTTTAGTATTACATAGATCATTTAAATAAGTATCGACCCCCTGATTCAATACTTAAAATAACAGCTTCATAACTGAGCTGTAAATGTAACTATGAACACAAGATAACTGTGTGAAGCATAGAATACTATGAACAATACAATATGTATAAACCAAACACCTTTGGAACATAGTGGTATGAAGTGCTTACAAACCAAGATAAGCAAAATAATAAATAAAACTGCAACCGATTTGTATGCCCAAAGTTACAGACTTGGGCAAGGCCAAGTCGGCTAACTGGCAGAGCAGCACAACCCCATGACTGACTGGGTAGTAAGAACTGGACCCAGTGAAAAATTATTTAAGATAGAATCTAACAAATAATTTGTGAATTTTAAGAATATAAAGGCTCTGACTTTAGTAGCCTTATTGGAGTTGCATTAGGTATACACCCAGACAAAACCAAACAGATTGTTACTGGAATATCCCCAGAAGGGGTTAAACGAGATCCCTTTAGTAGCATGAGCCTGATGACACTTCAGTTCCTAGAAAGGGCTCACTAAATCTGAGCCACAAGGCTAAAAGAAGATAGTCTAAAGGGTAGTCTATCTAAGATTAACCGAAAAGTTCAAAGGAGGGCCGGAGAACAGAAGTCAAACAGGCCAAAAAGAGCCACTTTAACTTCTAAGTATTCTAAACTAAGAAGGGGAGTGATATAAGCTCAAAGTGGGAAACAAGAAAAAACCCAACTCCGACTGCGGTGGAAGTGTAAACAAACAATGCGTTACACTTATTCTAACCAGCTAAACCTCTGTGACCTCAGAGTAACCCAGTGAAGGACCTCCTAGAGGTACAATTGTGTGAGCAACTATTACAGAAACTGAAGTCTGAAGATGTAGTTTGAATCGACAAACGTGAGGTTGCATACTGATTCCGAATGAATCAGTGGCAGAGGTAGACTGTAAAACCTGATATAAACCCCGCTTAGGGAAGAAATCAAGATGGACAGAAGTGCTGCCCGTACGAACTGCGACGCCCGTAAAGCAGGCGTAATATTGATAACTAAACCAGGCGTAATTTTGATGGTGACCAGGCGTACAGGTGGTTTTGATAAGAATGTAGAAACCAGGCGTAAAATGAGGCGTAATATGTAAATGAGTCCGCCTGGCCAAAAACCAGGCATAAATAAAACCAGGCGTAAATAAACCAGGCGTAAATAATAAAAGAATTTATTTATTCAGGGCAACACACCTAGTTAGTGAACAAACCTACCATGTGGCCCTCTAAGCCAAACTGAGAGATCCTTAGACATGCATTTAGGGCAGCTCTACGAAACCCCTAGACCACGGCAGAATGTCCCCTTGAATGTGGCTGTGTACGGGCACGCACCCCCCCCCCCCCCCCCTTTGTTCTGACCAAGGCAGAATGTCACCTTGAATGTGGTTGTGCACACGCATTCACCCCCAAATCTGTGTTCAAGTAAAAGGCCAACGAAATTTTAACATGGCATGAGTAAAGATGTGGCCTTCCAAAAGATCTAGCCGAAAAGAAACTGTGTTTCCATACGAATGTGGCATATAGAACCAATAAATAAATAGATGCCAGATGTATCTCAAACTGCCTGAAGGAAAGACTTCAAAAAGAGAAGTCAGGCTCTTATGGCATAATTAATGTACGGATTAGAAGCCGGGTCTAACAATAGTATAGCCTACCATAATGTTAGGAACTTACTCATACTGATAGACCTACTCTCTAAACTGATAGAAAACAAGGAGAATGTATCCTGGTTCTAGCAATATTAAACAGGAGGGGGTATGAAAAACAAATACGCCAACTATCATCAGTACCCCTAGGGCTAATGGAGAACGAACCCTGGCACTACAGCCCATTAACTGTATGACTGTATGGAGAAGTGGGAGGGGTAAGGAATCTAGAAACTGGACAATGATCTTAGCTGCAAGAAAAGGAGTGTTATGTCCTGCAACCGTATCTAATAAGCTACACAAGGAATGCAACCCCAGAGGTAAGAGATGAATGACGAAGAACTCCATCAGACAAGGCTTAGTCAGAGGAACCGCGAACAAACCCACTTAGGGTTGAGGATAGCGGCTTTGAAGCCGATTACTCCGAACTTACTGAAACTGCCTAACAGGTGTAAACCGGGGGCGGAGAGCAGCCCGTGCTTGGCTGCCCGCTCATTAGTACCGTCGCCTTCGCTTTGCAGCTCCGGCTCTGGAGGTACCCCGTGGAGATTTAAGCGGTACAGAAGGAGACCTTAATCAACCCTAGGGTAATCCCAAAACCCCACAGGTGTATCAGTGAGAAAACACGCATTATACACTCGTGCTAAGGCTCTGGTGAAAATAAGTTTTTCTAATAAGAAAATTCTTATATTCACGACAAACCAAAAATGATTCTATTAATAACTTATTATGTACTCTAACCTTGATACTTAAGCAGCAAAACATAATGCGCTAAAACAGAGACGACAAAAGGTCAACAGCGGCATTATGTCTGTCGATATTTCACAAGTGAAACACAAACAATGAAATATAAGGTATATCATAATATCCACAAAAAAAAAAAAAAAAAAAAAAAAAAAAAAAAACAAGATGCCAGTTGTCTTTGTGGCTGGTATGGGACACGTAAAACCGGACTCCTCCCTTACAGGGCGAAAGCTCTATCAACTGAGCTAACCGGGACACCATCATAAAACAGAGGTGAGTGGCAGTGATATCAAGTAAGAGACTAACCACTCAGCCACGGAAGTCCCCCATATCAACTTACCAGCAAAAGGAAGACTCAGCCAGCAACTGCATGTGCAAATGAATAAAACAGCATCTGCCACTGTAATTAATTTATATAACTTACCTCAAAAAAGGTGGTGATATACATGTACATAGATATCATTAACTTTTCAAGTAAGAGGCACACAGAGCAAAGTAGCCGGGTATTAGATAGATACTAGTATACAATATTAGTAAAAGTATTCATATTAGCCTGGTAGAAAGGTTTAAGTAGCAGGGCGAATTAACCGCCTACCTCTTAATGACACCCCTTGATATAAATACTACCGGCGCTAAATAAAATAAATGCTCATATACCTGCAAGTCTGATGAGCATAATCCATAGACTGGCAATAATCATCTTAGTCCTGCCACAAACAGTACTCAACAAGGCGATAGGACAAGTTGAATTAGGTGTCCTGATAAGGAAAACCATATACAGAAAGAAATAAACTGATTTACTTCTTAAGACTGTGGCTACAATTAACGCTGAAACCTATGCACGTTATGGCGAAGGCCATGAATTCTTACCATAATCATTAGAGTATGACGGAGAAGCCGTAGTCACTTACATCATCCTTGATATTCTTGTGACGGAACTCGACAGCAGGTATCGACTTCTATCGAGGTTACCTGCAAAACAAGTTCTGTAGTTAAGTCCGTAAGGACAGAAAAGAACAAAGTAATTCACTAAGAATCTTTAGTTTAAGACAAGTATCAGATTCCTGTAGTGGTTATAAAGCAAACCATGAGAGGAAATACTTTAAATTGAAATACTCTTTAACGCTTTTTTGTAAACGCAGAGATATTCAAAGATACGAAAGCATTAAATAAGTTTCTAAAATCGAGAACATAGGTAGACAATGCTTAAGAAGTGTTTACAAATGTTGCAACAACTTGGAAAAAAGGGTAATTCTGTTCGACAAAAGAATGAATTCTATTTGAGAATAGAATACCACCAGGCCTGCTATTAATCAGAATCAGAGATAAGACTTCGATAATTTACCTTCTCTGATGTAGATGGCCTGTATAGAGCGCCCTGTCAGTAGGAAGATATGACTTCCCTATGAATTAAAAAGGCCTTTCCCAGTAGGGAGCACCGTCTAGGAAAGTATGATTTCCTAAAGAGGTCTCAGTCCTATTGATGGTAAGTGTTTCTGACACCACACTGAAAAGGAAGAACAAGGAAAGTGTCTCTGACACATTTTACTAGTATGTTAAAAGTATGTGTCAGAAGTGGGATCTGAAACCACGTGTAAGGTCGTGGACCAGAACACTCGTTTATGAAGGTATAACCTTGAGTCTGGCGCATTAGACCATTCGGCCCTCCTGACAGGTAATCCATATGTTTATCTTTATTTCTTAATTGCTATCATATGATTTGATTACCTGTTAGTTCAATGTCATGTTCACATTGTTATGAATATTACAATAAAATATTCTATTCTATTCTATTTAATCTGTGATTATACAACACGTAAGAAATTATAATAACAGATAATTGTGACCCATGACAGAAACTTCCCTTACATGTGAGTACCAACACAGAAACCTAAGTCCTCTTCCCATACCATAGAAAGAAGTCTTATTTAGCTTCCCTCCAGACAACTAGTCTGGATTTTATACTAGCAGAGACCTTCAGAAGAGACTATATCCTTCGTTAGGTGGCCCTAACCATAACAACGGTATTGAATACAGTAAGAATACCGTAAGAATACCCTTTCGGCCCTAGGCCGTGCTTAAAAGCATAAATTTCAGCTGAGGAAGTATTACCTGAGCTGTCTCTAGACAGGTGACGGTTGCTCCTAGACCGCCCTCTGTGTGTTGACTCTCTGAAAGGTGACCTGGAGGAGTGAATGGAATCTGTTCTGAGGACCTTCAGATTACCCATGAGGCAGAGAGTTTGTAGTCGGCGTGACCCCCGCACTACCTGGTAGCTTGAGCAGGAGTGGGTGGGGTACGGGACTTTCTTTAGTGAGCGCAAGATAGTCGACGTCGTTCATTGACTGAGCTAAGCGGGCTATTGAGCTACAAAGGAACGAGTAACCTTTGTTTTGGTTGTCTCCAAGCGAATGCGACCACTCCAACAGTGTACCCACGAGGTAGAGAGTTATCTGAGTCACCATGGTCCCCCGGACAGGAGTGGGTGGGGTATGGGACTGCATATGGCTGGGTTGGGGGACATCACCGATAGAAGGTCAGGACTTCGTACGGGTGACGTTTCCAATCCCTGGGAGTCCGGACGGGCCGTAGTGGGCTAGGGCCCGACTCCCCATTGCTGTTTCCTTCACAGGAGTGGGTGGGGAATGGGACTGCATATGGCTGGGTTGGGGGACATCACCGATAGAAGGTCAGGACTTCGTACGGGTGACGTTTCTAATCCCTGGGAGTCCGGACGGGCCGTAGTGGGCTAGGGCCCGACTCCCAATTAGACTAAGGTCCCACTCCCCATTGCTGTTACTGAAATATAAGAAAATAACAGCAGAAGGTGTTCTAAAACCACCAACTGTGATTATATAACAAACAAGACGAACCCAATAATATAAGAAAACTATTTACTGGAGTGTTGACACGAGTAGGAGGGGTGTCTACGTTCCGGTGTCAAATTCAAAACTTCTAATAGAAGTTAAAAGCTATTTTTCGACAGAATTTACAAATGTTGGTAAACCGGAAGTAGACAGCATATGGTTTGTTTACGAATTGCGGTCTGAATTAACTGCGTAAAGAACAAAAGCCGGTGTAAAAAACACCAATTACGATCATAAATTCGTAAGAAAATAACATATGGGAAGTAAAATTAAAGTAATAAAACAATTAAAACCATTTGTTACGTGGAAAAAGACAAATATTTTGAGACCGTCGATTTATCGCGTTCTTTACCGATGACGCCACGACGGAAAGAGGACGTAACTCTGTGTGACTCTTGCTTGTACGGGTGTATTTGGCGGCGCCCTTGGTGCCGGGAGTCCCGGGAAGGGTATTTGGGGAAGTTTTTCCGTTCGTGGATTAAGGCAAGTTGAGTATCTTGCAATTGTAATGTTGTAGTAAGCTATCTATAGACCAATATATACATACAGTAGACAAAGTTTGTCAAATTTGATTTCCAGATTTTGACCTATGTGTCCTCATAGATAGCTCTAAAGCAAATAATGAGTCAAGTATATAAATTTAACACCATTGCCTCCGTGGCCAAGATTGTAAAGATGCTGTGGGTTCGAATCCCAATGGCAGCTAGACTTGTGAGAAAGTGTTGATTCTTTGTAACGGATGGCTAGAAGTATACAGAACAGGTTCTACCAGGAAAAAGTGGGCGGTCTGCCTCCACCATTATAAAATTGATCATTAAATAGTCTAACATGTGCTGAAAATGAGGTAAAACACCATTTTACCAACCAACCATTAACTGTGCAATTTTCAAGGAAGAAATTCAGGAAGTCAAAACGTACAACCCATGTAAAATGCAAAAACTTAAAAAATATCCTCCATTCCATTATTTCTAGCCCTAGATCACATTATCGAACATACTGCAAGCTAACACACTACCGTATCGACTACCTATCCTGATATTTTCCAAGGCAGGTAAGCCATGCTAAAGTCCTGGCTCCTTACCTGGCAGATTGATCAGTCATTCCATCAGTGGATTCCCTAAGTGCCATGTGCCATATATGATTACTTGCATCACCAGCAAAGACATATGCTGTCACATATCAGTTACCAATTTACTCCCAGTTGGAGAAGCTATTGTTGGTGGTCTGTCAGTGTCAGCCAGTATTTCACATACCTGCAGGTAACTTTCTGGTGCATATCCCATTCAGCAATGTTGATTATTCATTATTCAAGTCATTTCTTCAGGTATAAGAAGAAATCGCAAAATTTGTGTGGGATTTCCTTATATAAGTGGTATAAAAAAAGAATAAAATTTTAAGCAGAAGAAGCGGGTATAATATATTCTTTTAGTAAAGTATTTAACCCTTTTGCTGCCATTGACGTCTTTTGTCGACTGCTAGGCAGACTGACGAAGGCGACTTTTGTCGCCCTGGTGCCCTTGTACGTCAAACGTTTTGTGCTATTCATATGACACTGGTTTTCTAACAAAGACACCGGGAACTCCCCAGATTTCGAAATGAGGTTCTTTGTTTGCAAGCAACTAATTTTAATCGAAGGAATTTCGGCCTATGTATATGTAAAAATGTAAATAAAAGGACAATTTTTATAGGGATTTCGAGAACAAAATGGCTTCCTCAAAAAAGGGGTCAATGTTTACAGGATTGCAAGTTCTGCAAATGCTTTGCTATGACAGCGACAGATAAGGTGGCGATTATGAAACAAGATTCTGACAAAGAAATGAGTAATGTTTCTGAAGCTTGTCATGTTCATCAATGACATCAAATATGGATGTCAGTTTGAATGAAGTTTGAAGGCTGTTTGAACTAGTTTTATGCACACATATGTAAATATTTATGTAAACATGTTTATATAATATTATAACAAGCAATCAAAAATAGCAAACTACATCTATATATACTGACGAGATAAAGAAACGCCTCATTCTAACTCATTGTACGATATTTTGTTTACCGTTATTAAAAATTAGAAAAGAACAATTCCATTCGCACAATTGATCATTTAAGAGAATTGATGATTCATTGGACAGCATTTCATGGTCACATTATGCTTCAAATCTTGAATTTCAATAGACTGGTCAGAGCAATTTCACTGACACAATCAGTAGCGCGTGTGGCCACCTCTACTTGCAACCACAGCAGCAAGGCGTCGCCCCATGGAACCACACAAGTTACGTAGCAGATACCGTGGCATTCTGGCCCACTCCTGGTGGAGCGCTGCTGTCAGTTCCTGGATGTTGGCAGGCTGCGGTTGACGTTTACGTAACCGCCGTCCAAGGTAATCCTAGGCGTGTTCAATGGGATTGCAGTCCGGTGAACACGCCGGCCAAGGCAAGACGTTAATGTTGCTGGTCTGTAAAAAGTTCAAGGTGACACGTGCAACGTGAGGTCGCGCGTTGTCATGCTGGAAGACCAGGCCTTGACGTTGGCGGAACATAGGGACAACAAAAGGACGTAATATCTGGTCGATGTAACGCCTGGCATTGAGATTACCTTCGCACACGACGAGTTGGGGACTTAAACCTATAGTTGATGGCTGCCCAGACCATAACTCCTCCCCCACGGTAACGGTTGTGCTGCACAACGTAATTGTTAGCGTAGCGTTCATGCCGTTGTCTATAGACACGGATACGTCCGTCGGCGTTTCACAAGTTGAAACGTGACACGTCACTAAACACTATGTTCTGCCAACGCTGACCGCGATAGTTGCGGGCCCAAATAAGACGTTGTTGATGATGACGTCGCGTAAGAACTAGACCGAGGTAGGGCCTGCGGCAGATAATTCCCCGTTCTCTAAGCCAATTTTGACTGTATGTCGACTTACAGGGCGTCCATGGTTACCTACCACTAAACGTGATGTGGATTCAGCCGTCACAAATCTGTCACGCAGATGGCGTTGACGGATATAATTATCCTGCCGTACTGACGTTACACGCGGTCTACCTGAACGTGGCCCATCGGCAAACGTTCCCGTGACTCTGACACGTCGAATGAGACGCAATATTGTCGAACGAGAGACGTTAAAACGTCTAGCGACTTGTTCTTGCATTCGCCCACATTCAAGCATGGCCAAAACTCGGGCCCTCTCTTCGGAATTTAGCCTTGGCATTATCAGAAACTGGATAATTGTCAGAAAATCTCTGAAAATATGGTTGTGTGTTGACTAACACACTCGATAAAACCACATGGTTGACACGCACGGGCTGCACGAGCAAATCGTGAGCAGGTACATGAATTTCACAATGGGCTGAATAAAATCATACGAGTTTAGGTTGGTTGGATTTATCGGTCAGAGTACATGTACAATTCTGACATTACAATCCAAATTTAAACTTTGTAACGAAATTAACGCCAACTTTCGATGAGGCGTTTCTTTATCTCGTCAGTATACATGTACTAATGCATATACGTGACAGCCTATGTGTGTGATCAATAGACTTCAACAAGCTTTCAAAAACTACTATGTTGTGCTTATATTTGATGTGTATTTTTGTTTTTTATTGTTGTTTTTGTAGTAATTACAGGAGTATGAGCATTCATAACTTTCACATGACATCATCAAAATAATTTGACCAATCAGTGATCAATAAAATAAAACACCTCCACATTCTGGTAGGGGATAAACTCGGTGTTTATCGTTGGTGCTCATCTGACTTTAGCCCTTTATGAAACTAGTTTGTGGTAATAATTATATTAAAAGCTTTTATTTTTTGAGTACATCTATGTATCTTTTTTTGGTGTTGTCTGATTTTAAAACACCAACATGGATACATTCAATTTAAATCATGGTCTAATATTTTCATTTTTCATATAGAGACTGACGATAAAGTCCAAGTAAACCCCTTTATTTTTACTACCGAATATCTCAACCTACCGGAAGTTGACCGGATGTGAAAGTTATGAATACATGTCATATTTTGATTTGTAAGAGGGATTTAGGACTTTTTTGTTTTTGTTTGCAGACTCCAATGGTATGGACTTGTCTGAAAATGAATGACAGATATAGTGACAACTGATGTCAATGGGTTGGATAGATAACCCACTGAAATGGCCGTTCCTGGATGAGGAAGGGGAGGTAGGCGAGCAAAGGCTCGTGCACATGCTGCTGCAAATCAGAGGCCAGGCCATGGACGAGGACAGGCTCATAGACGAGGACAGGTACGCGGTCCAGGGAACCAACCGCCTGGTCAAAAGAGTCAACCAGCACATGATGATGATATTGATATAAATGTTGTTTAACGGCTCATTAACACAGTATAGGTTATTTAGTGCTGCCCCAGAGAGAGGGGAAGGATACATAGGAATCAGGGAACCGTGCTCTATTCTTATTATTGAATAGATTCCTATGGTTCTTTAACATGCTCGGAGGATAAACCGATACACGGGACCGCCTGTTTTACATCCCCATCCGATGAACGAGGCTAGTGTCTTGCCCAAGAACACACTGACGAAACTCAGTGGCACCACGGAGGTTTGAACCCGGGGCCTCCGGTTACAAATCCGCCGCGCAACCGACTGCGCCATGCATGGTTCCAAATGGATTGCGTATGAGGATACAGATCCATATAGCCCAGAATGGTTACCTGATTTTCTAGAGGAGTTATTGTAGATAATTGAATTGTTAATCAACAAGTTTTGTAATTCAGACTAAACAGAAATATATTTTCATAATTTTGTTGATTTTTTTTGATTTTTGATTTTTTTTTTAAATAAAAAAATAAATAAGTATAAGTTTTATTATTAAATATTCATCAGCATTACAACAATTATATCTTGTGACAATTTCCATTGGATATGTGTAGTTTTGGTAAAGTTATTACCATTTTTCAAGACCACTGTTTTGTCAAATTTCTCAGGCATAGCAGAAGATATAAAATGTAAATTAGTGTTCATTTGAAAGCTTCATATCTTTTTTTAATCATCAAATTTAATTACTCAAATGATAAATTATTACTGTTTACAAGTTACATTTAATTCAACATATTTTCTCTTGATATTTGACATATATTCACCTTATTAAACTGAAATAAATGATTTTTCAACCAATTACATCCAATTATCAGGAATCTCTGTAAAAATATTTGGCACTGAGAGGTATATTTGCCTATTTATTTGGAAGCGAAAGAGTTAAGCATAAAATATTGATTTTGTTTGATGGTGAAAAATTCCCAATTTAAGCCAAAATAACATTAATTTTCCCAACTGAATGGATACCAGTACCATTCCCCCAAAAATCACTGAAAAAACGTATGAAGATTGAGGTTTAAAAAATAAAAACAGGGCAGTACATTACCTTAACCCGCTACATATATATAATGGACTGTTCTTTCTTTGAATTAAGGCCATTGGGGTGTTTTGGTAAAAATGACTGATCAGCAGTCAGGGGCGTTCCTGGGGCTGATTTAGGTATACGCACCATCGAGTTTTGGATTCACAAGTGTGCCTAACCCCTCTATACCTTCAGTTTTTATTGCATTTTTTTGCATTTTTAGCCTTTTTTTTTTTATTAGCTTCTTTAATAGCCTGTGCATATGCCCAGGTACGCCCCTGGCAGTTCAAGTAGATTGTAGATAGATACATAGCACTGCACACAATCACTCTCACAAAAGTCCACACATAATGCCAAGTCGAGGAGGGATTCTTCTCGGGACTCAACTGGTAGAGATACTATAATCCTCAGAACTAAACACAACACACCTGATAAACTTTTTTCAATAATTTTATAAATGTTCCAAGCAATAAATAGAACAAAACTATTAGAAAGATATTTTTGTTCATATAATTATCCTGTAAGTATGATAAATCATGACTTTACGACATGAATATAGCTTTAATGACTATGATTGTGGTATAGGATATGAAACACAAAATAGTCATTCGTCAACCATTATTTTCCTGAAATTATCCATAATGCAATTCTGATAATGGCCAAAGTACATAGAATGGTTAAATGATGTTTTACATCATTTTCAGCACATTTTAGGCTAAATATGATGGTCAAATTTTGTTTTTGTGGGAGGCAAAGCACCTACTTCCTGGGTAGAACCTGAAGTACAGTATCCTGCCATCCATAAAAATCAACACTTTCTCACTTAAGGAGGTTGGCTGGGAAAGGACTTTGTGCTGAGACTTTTTCACTTAAGGAGGTTGGCTGGGAAAGGACTTTGTGCTGAGATTTTTTTTAAATTGGTACTTAAATCTTGACTTTGGTATCATTTAGATACAAAATTGTCAAAAAAGGGTAGGTTATCACACTATTTATCCCACTAGATATCTCAAAACAGATGCAAACAATTGTAATCCTCATTCCATTCGTCTTTTTACTTTATAAAGCAAACATATATATTGACCGTACCACACCAATTTTCGTTTTACTAAAAAAATAGTTCAAGATAAAAAAGTATGTTCTAAATGCTCAACTTTTTTTTAAACTTGTATAGGACAAGGTCCTATGACATTTCTTTCAAAACAAGTAAAAAAAATATATAGGTCATTCATTCTAATGATTTTTTATTAAAAATTCTTTAAATTACACACATTTTGGAGATATTTTGACATTTTCACTGTAAAATACTGTACACCATTACATGGTCTGAGTATTAACTTTCATACCCCATCCAACCGCGTCGCCAAGAAACGAAAATGGGGTTGGCTGGGGTATGAAATAAAACCTTAATTTTGGTAAAAAGCATATTGTAAAATTAATAGGTAATTTTAAACAGGTTATCTTGTTTTGTCAGTAAAAAATGTTTTTAAACGTCTCTAAGTATTGTCGAAATATCCGTTATAAAATCCTGCGACTAAAATTCCACTATAATTATTGCAAAACAAAAATTCTTATTTTTTCTATAGCAAATTGATAAATTCTACTCAGAGCTACACATACCCCTTATTTTGTTGACAACAAAAAATAATCACAAATAAAAGAAAAAATATGGGGGAAAAAAATTTAAATTAGAAATTAATTCCGTTACAGTTTTATATGTTACCATCTTAAATCCTGCATTATATCCATATCTACTAGAACGCAAAAAAAATGAAACAATTCTGTTGTCAAATAAAAATATGATTTAAAAATTAAAACTCTTAGACTTGAAAATGTCAAAACTTCCCCAGCCAACATCCTTAAGTCGAGGTCCCATTGGGATTCCAACAGTGGTGAGCAGCAAGTAGGTTTCAAACACAGTGTGCCATCACGGCTACGGATGCTCTCTCAAAGTACAGTGGTATCACTGAATATAAACTAAATCCAAGCTTGTATGACAATAACAAGAGCATTGCTTTAATAGAACTTATGGCGATATTGATTAAAATTTTCAAATACCAACAGACAAAATGAGGTAAGTTCCTGTGGAGTTTCTTGAAGATTCTGAGAAAAGTTTAAGAGAAATATATAGTAATCAAGATGTTCCTAGGCTGGACAAGCCACAGCCAAGCAGAAGCTGCACAATGACTTTTGGGTCGAAAATATTTAGAAAAACATTTTTTTTTTTAGCAATCACAAACTTTTATTTTACAATAGTTTTTATATACCCCGGCAGATATACAGTAAAACTTGATTATAACAAATTCATGGGGACCTTAAAGAATCCTTTGTTATAACTGACGTTCGCTATATCCATGAAACGAATTCGGTACAATAATTAACGAATTCTTATAGCAAAGGTGCTTTTGTTTACTATAAACATTTGATGAGTCATCATTGCGAAACAGAAAGTGTACTGATTTGAACCGATGTTCGTCAACTATATAACCGGAGATAGTTTATCCTTATCATTTGTGTATTGAATAGTTGAATTGAATTGAATTGGGGTTTTAAGGCGCACCAACACATGAAAGGTTATATGGCGCCCAACAGGAATGAACATGCCAGGCTCATCCTCCATGTACATCGAGAAACAATGCAGGGTCATGATGAAGACCTTTAATGAGCATGAACAAAAAATTATAAAATGAACATGAATTTGGGGGGGTTTCTACCCCTCTGCCTACCCCAACGGGATCTGCAGTGGCCCTATTCTTTGTACCGGAACCAAACGGGGCCCCCGGAACCACACGGGGCTTGTATAAACCATTTTGAGTAATCTATTGTATTTTTCAATTTGTTTCTGTTGCATAAATTTTCAGTATTATAATACATTAATGAGTGCATCGTCTTTCGTTTTTAAAGATTTGTATCCGTTTGGTCTACATGCAGTAAGACCGTGCCATTTATTTCTTAAAATGTTTACCAACTGAGTATAATAAAGTATCTATCCCTGATATATGCTCAAGCTTTAAAAATTATATCAAATAAGCTGTCAAACAACCTGTTTATCAAAACCATTTAAGTATGTTGCAATTATCACTTAACACCTTTCTTTTGACAAAGTTGTGAAATCTTTTTGGGGGGCTTAAGTTTGATGCTGGAAAATACCAAAATATGTCGAAGTTATTATAAACAAAAATGATCAATTCGCTATAAAAAAAAAAGTAATTTCTGCTGGTTTCTTTGAATGGGGAATGCAAAATTACTTCGCTAACGGAGAATTCGCTATATTCGATTTGGTTATATCCGTAATTTTCTTTATATGAAGCAAAGAAGGAGCTTGCCGGGGAATTGAAAAATATCGCTATAACCGAGTCATCGCTATAACCGAGTCATCGCTATAACCGAGTTCACTATAAGTGAGTTTTACTGTATTGCATTTCGTAGCAAGTTGAATTTTTAATTATTTTCAAACATCACAAGGCCTGTTCTTGTAAAGATTGTGAAATGTGGCCTCATAGCTTTGGATAAGTAACGATCAGACAACAAAGTTAATATACAGACAAACACACCATACACCATTGCATAATAAAAAAAAAAAACAGAGCTGAAATGAAACATTTCGTAAGCAAATAATTTCATATCTCAAACATTGTTTCAAATTGTCTATGACTTTTATTATTTGACTCTTTCCCACAACATCAAAGGTTCAAAAATGCTTTGGTGTTAAATCACATAATTATTGCATGTAAGTTCCCACATCAACATCAGTAATTCTCTACCAAAAGTCATTTTCTAAGTTTTTTGATTAATGTCAATTGTTTGTTTTAATGGTGTTTTACATCAATTTTAGCGCATGTTAGGCCATATAATTATGACAATCAATGTTTCTTTGTATGGTGTTTTACATCATTTTCAACACATGCAAGTTTATATATGATGGTAGATTTATTTTGTGGTGGAGACAAACCACCCACTTTTCCTGGGTAGAACCAGTACTGTACACCTCACGTCATCCGTAAGAATCGACATTTCCTCACTTACAAGTCGAGCTCCCAGTGGGATTCGAACCCTCAGTGGTGAGAGGCGAGAACGTTTACAACGCAACGTCGTTAAATCCTCCGCCATTGAGACGCTTTTTTATGTAAATAAAAATGGTACCTTGTACACCTTGTTTATTATCAAGAAAGACACTTTTATATGTTTGTGTAACACAAAATCAAGAAAAAACACACAATTATTTTACAGCTAGATCAGTGTTCATCATCTTTACCCAGTGTTCAGTTCAGTACCTAGAATAATTACATGTTGGTTATTTTTACATTCCCCTGTATGAATGCGTCTGCTGACGGACATGTTGGAATGTTTTTCTTAGTTTTTCTACTTTTTCTCTGACATTACTCGTTTATCATCATATCTGACAGAAATGTTTTGTA
>JAWPHD010022860.1:0-23828 GCA_037043455.1 Cyrtodaria siliqua | reverse complement strand
CCATGTAATTAACTGACCACAGAGCAATAAAATACCCATTTTCGCACAGCAGGGCATCAATTATCTGACAGCAGATAGGCGCATTTAAACAAGAGGTCAATGACCTTGAAGCTCTACTGATTGATTTTGATTTCAGGAAGTATGGACTACAAACCGTGGCGGCCATCTTGAATTTCCGGCCGACCTGAAATTTTGCTAGGATCAATTAGACATCAAGAGCAACATGCCTGTGAAGTTTTATGAAAATCCGCCAAGTAGTTTCAGAGGAGTAGTCGCTACAAGTTTTTACTATATAACTCTATGTAAACAAAGGTGGCCGCTGGCAGCCAAGTTTAACGTCGAATCAAAACGATTTTTGACAAGGACCAACATCATGTCATGCTGACCATTTTAGAAAAAGTCCACATCAATATCACTTAAAGTTTTCAAGAAGTAGTCGCTCCAACTTGTATTTTGAAAATTTATTTTTAGCCGTGGCGGCCATCTTGAATTTCCGGCCGACCTGAAATTTTGCTAGGATCAATTAGACATCAAGAGCAACATCATGTCATGCTGATCATTTTAGAAAAAGTCCCATATCAATATCACTTATAGTTTTCAAGAAGTAGTCGCTACAAACTTGTTTTTTAAAAACCTATTTTTAGATTTGGTGGCCATCTTTGATTTCACATCAACATGAATTTTTGCTAGGATCAACTAGACTTCATTGGCAACATTTCTGTAAAGTTTCATGAACATCCATTCAGTAGTTTCAGAGGAGTAGTCGCTACAAAAAAAGTTTACGGACAGACAGACGGACGGACAGACGGACGCCGCACCACGGCATAAGCTCTGCTGATCTCTGATCAGTCGAGCTAAAAATTAGAAATACGTTGGTGTAACAAAATGCTATCAGCAAATAGAGATAAAGCAGTGATATATACTTCTAACATTTATTTCTGCATGGACAAAGTGTTAGCTCATTAGCTAGCATGTTAGGTGATTTTTTGCCATTTTATTGTCTTCATGCTGGGTATGCCAACCACCAAGATAATTATCATGTATCTTGAGCTGAGTCGAAACTACTACATATTTTCGGGACAGTTTTATAACTTAATATATTATTTCATATAATTACACAACATTTTGAGTTTTCACCTTCTGATTCTAACTGTAATATGAAAAAGCAATATCCTTTATACTATTCTTATAATCGATATTAATGACTGAACATCTGCAAGTTATGTAAAAAGAAACGAAAAACTAACGGGACGCCGCGAGTTTTTAAAAAAAGCAAGATTGCCGTGTTCCTTTAAGAAACGTAGGCACACATTTGACCTCTTCTCCTCGCAAATAGTCTCCTTTTCTGGAGACAGCATAATTATGGTATAATGACTATAATGTACATGGATGAGTCGGGTTTAACTATTTCAGTCATTTACAGCTGGTTATGGTGATGACTGAATGGTGGTCTTGAAACAAGGGCAATGGAAATCCGAGATAAATATCCGTCACCTGCATTCCAACGACCATATAATGAGATAACGACACTATATCAAGTCGTTTGTACACTAAGATAATTTTATGAAGTTCACCGCTTCAAAAATATAAACTAACGCGCCAAATAACTCCAAATAACGGCAAGATAACACTAAAAAATGTTTATCAAAACTGCTCAGGTGTTCAGGTCATATAATAAAGCATATGTGCCGATCAAAATTTAAGTTTTTTCACGAGTTCTTTAAATACCTGAGATTGAATATGCGTCAAATGAATCATGAGATAGTAACTCGTAATTAAACGCTCCAGTTTATGGTTTATCCTGCATGGCTGGTTAAAGTCGTTTATATTGTGTCTATAGAGTTTGGATTCTCAAAGATGCAAGTTATATAATATATAATATATATACCTCGTAGTCAGTAGGTTTGGAAACGGTGTACATATGTTGTACAATTTGCTGTTGTTGGCGGGATAGATACTTTAAATACCCTTGCATGAATATGCGTGAAATGAATTATGAGTTGGTAACTCTTAATTCGACGCTCCAGTTTTTGGCATTGAGCCTGGCTGGTGAAATCGCTTATATAGTCGTCAGTAGGTTTAGAAACGTTGTAAAATGTGTACTTTTAAGCTACTATATGTATATATATTAAGGTTAGTGGTCGAATGGGAGCGGTTTACCTGAACATGGATGTTAACCCGCATAAATTAAAGGCAGTTTCAAAGAGAACCCTTCTGTGATCGACAATGTAACATCAACAATGTACACGTCTGTCTGTCTGTCAGTCTACTGATACTGTCTGTCTGTTAGTCTACTGATATTGCAACACCATCTTTGGGAGATTATGTGCTGGTTTTCTGGGTAGACTAAGCATTATAGATTAATTATCTTCCTCAAGAATAAATAACATGGCCGCGGCGAGGATCGAACACACACTCTTTCGATCTGAAGTCCGACACTCTACCACTGGACCACGCACTCAAACAGTATCCGGTATGTTAATATCAGAGTAAAGACTTTAATGATGAATGAGTTAGGTAACAATCGACAGCATTTCAGTTCTTTAAAGGGACACATGACAATTAAGTTGATTTTTTAAAACCCACGGTGTCCCATTGTTTTTTCACATAAGTTGAATGTGTTCTATTATTAACAGTAATAATGCATATTATTAACGTTTGCATATATTGCACCAGGGATATATTTAAACATATGGTACACTTAGATTGCAGTGTGACCCTTTAAACGGGTAATGGTGACGAATGAATGGTGCTCATAGTGGCAATAAAAATCCGAGACAAATGTCCGTCACCAGGATTTGAATCCGGATCTCCCGACCCTGAGGCCAGAGTGAAGATGCATATATATATTTATATATCAAAATTACCGTTCGAAACTCTCATTTAATAATGTAATGCTCTATTCTTGTTTATGGTATGTAGTTCGTGAAACACATCAACCAGAGCTGTAGATAAGCTGAGTTTTTGAGTATTTTATTCACAGGTATTTGGCGCGTAACCCCGCTCCACCCCCTCAAAAAAAATTAAAAAAATAAAAAATATTTAGATGACGTTTTTTGTTTGTTTTGTTTTTGGAGGGGTGGGTGGTTGGGGAGGGTGTAGTAGTGATCAAATTACGCGCCGAATACCTGTGATTTTACTCATACTTTTTTTTATAAAAAAACTAAGTTTTTTAAAATTGTGAGTATCATTACTCATCAACTTACTACAAGAACTTGTAACTTTTAAAAATCATGAGTATTATATTTGTATGTATTGTCCACTGGCACTTGAACCGCAAATATTGTAAAACAATAAATAAAATAAGTACGATACCCCCACTGTCTGTATAAATATACTGTGATAAATGGGAATCGGACTTAACGAACGGTGTAAAATATTTGAATCAATTCGGTAAATTGACAAAGATACAGACTTCGAAACGAGGTTGGTCATCTTGGTGTCAAACATACTTCACTACCATGTGTTTATATAGACAGTAGGGGTATCGTACATTTATTATTATTTTGTTTTACAATATTTGCGGCTCAAGTGCCAGTGGTATTGTCCTGAAGAACAGATAATGAAACTTGTTCCAAACATGTGTCCTATATTAAGGTCATAGACTGTTTATTTTGTTTTTTCATTTAACCTGAATAGTTGTTTCTTATAAAATGCACTAATTCACATCCATTTTGAAAACATCATCCATTTTGAAAACATGAAATATGTAATGCAAGTGTTTACTCTGGACGAGTTCATTGTTACTCGTTCATTTTGAATCTGATGAGTAAATACTCATTGCCGTCAAACATTATCTACAACTCTGATTATTCAACACATTCTCATTGTATCGCATACTTTTTTGACTGAGTGATTCAAAATACATATTAATAACATCCGAAGACTCTGGTTTCAGGTTCATATTCGAAGATATTTTTTTCATGCAAATAGGCTCACAGCTAGCATGTTTTTCGAAACACTTAATCCCACACCACCAATGGAACATGAACATATTTGTTACATCACATCATTGTACACATTTGTCATGCTGTAAAAAAAAGAGAAATAAAATATATTTCAAACCAAGTACAAATTAAATAAATAAATCTTACCTTTTGAGTCAATGGATATAAAGTCCGGATTGCTGGAATTAGATCGCATCACACTTATATAGGATCTTCTACATGTATATTTAGTTCGACAAATGGGAATTCCCGTAAATCGTCGAGTAAGGGACCGATCATTTTATTTTCTGAAGGGGATGGGTGATGACCCGCGAATTTTCCTTAAAAACTAATCCGGCAAGTGAATTGTTGAGAAAAACAATCCAAGCTCTGCTCTGAGGAAAAAACAACAACAACAATAACAAGAATAACAAAACTAGTCCCTCAAATTATTTTTCTTATGTGTCCATGGGAAACGAAGCCTCCATGGAAATGGCAATTGTGGGAGGAGACTCACAAGATAGTTTAACAAAAGAACAACACAAAACAAATAAATAAACAACAACAAAAAAGCACGACAATATATACAAAAACAAATATCGTCGCCCTGGTAGACGGAATAACAACACATATGTATCAGAGATAAAAAAACAAAATGTTTGTGTATTTATAACGGAACGTTAGTAATATAGTTTGTGGGGGTGGGGGTGGAGGGGGTCCAAAAGAAGAGATGAAAAACAAAATGTTTGTGTATTTATAACGGAACTTTAGTTAACGTTAGTTTGGTGGGGTGGGGATGGGGGGGGGGGGGGCGTTGTGTGTGTGTGTGTGTGTGTGGGGGGGGGGGGGGGTCTCTTTTATTGTGGGTCTGTTTTATTGTCACCCACTCGTCGAAATAAATTGACAAAATGTGAATAATTGTACATGTCCCTGGTAATGATTCTTCCACACGATAACAACATGCAGTACAGACGATTTTTTTTTCTAAAACAATACAGCGATGCTTAAGGTTGTTGTGGGATTGGTTCGAAAGTTATGTTTTACCTTATTTTAAACACTCAAATTCATTGGTTGGATGGTTGTATCCGTCTGTTCATGCCCAGTAAGTGTACATATGGTTATATGACGAGAATCCGTTTATTCATGCCCAGTATGTTTAAATATGGTCAAAGGTTATGGATCTCAACGGTTTCTGAGTAATGACTCAGAGGCTATGTTCTCCTAGGGTAGGGACGGGCGTTACCATGGGTGGAGACGGACTCGAGGTCGATGCTGGTTGGATGGTTGCATCTATCTGTCCATACCGAGTAAGTGTGTATGTGGTTCTAGGGTGGAGATCTCAACATTTTCCAACTTATGACCCAGGGGTTATGTCGGCAGGGGTTGGAAAATACTCCGGGGCCGATGCTGGTTGGATGGTTTTATCCGTCTGTTCATGCCCAGTAGGTTTATTACACAGGTGTTACTGATCCGATGTGGCTGGTTTTCGAATTTGTCAGAGCTTTCACTGATGTCAAAAATCTAAAAAAGGTCGGTAAAGATACGATGTAACCTGGTGGTACTGGGATGATCTGATTGGTTTTAGAACTTTTCCGAGCGTTCATTGATCAACGATATGGCCAAATTTGGAAATGATCGGATGAAAAAAGAATGTGCTACAGGGTTCCGGAAATACGGTTGCCCGATGCCCCTGGCAAGTGGATTTTGGGTAGGGGCAGGTGACAGCTAGAGTGAAGACAACATAAAGTTAACGGATGGACGACGGACGACATACTGACATACGTCCTACTGCCTTGGCGAGTAGAGCTAAAAATTAACAAGTGCATCTGCGATCATATATGTGTCGAATACAATGATGGAAAACCAGTAAATACGTAAATCGTCTGTGTGGAAAACTCCATGATGTCATTGGAAACAGTGCGCCTTCAAGGGAAATTCCACAGTAGTTTCTGTTTTGTGTTAAATACGAACTCGACTGCGTAAATACAATCTTTCACCTGTTTGACATTTTCAAAAAATGGAGAGATATCTGTCGGTGGGAATTTCCTCTTTTCAGCTAGCTAGCTTTACAGTTCTTGTTTTTATTTACAAATTCAAAGAAAAAACAACAACCAGTAACAGCGCAATTTACAAATTCAAAGAACAAAATAACAATAACAGTGCAATTTATGATTTGTGTACTGAACATGGCAAATTTACAGATTTTACATTGTGACCTATTGTCCACGATGGTGGTACACATTGTATGTATTGCTTTAATATGAAAGACGTTGGTATTTTGCAAAGTTTGTTTCTAGTTTTTTGGTTTAATATGTTCAGTTTACATATGTATAATAATAATATTGCCATTTGTGAAGTATTCAAGAAAATTTGCCAGTTTATATACTGTCCCACGGATTTGTGTCGTATTATTGTATTACTTTATCGAGGGTTGAGTGGAAAACTGTTGTAACTATATATAAATAAAGAGCAAGATACAACAGTTTTACACTGTGTCCTCGTTATGTTTTCTACATTGCTTTGCACTGTTTAAATTGATCAAACAAGTTCGGTAACATCAAAGACACATGGCAAGGCTGGCTTTCCTAAATAGTTTAAATAAAACATTTATTTGAAGGCCTTTGTTTGCATCTTTTACGTTTTAACTGTTCACATCCTTGTTTATACCGTTATTATAATACAATTTAGTTCGACGCATATTCGTTTTTTCATTTTCGTACCAATTTTCGTACCAATTACCATTTTATGAAAATGACCCTTATGAGTATGCTTAACGCATATGCAGTCTATATGCATGTTCAATGTCTGTCTCAAGGTGGAATGTCTTATTTATGACTTTATTGTGTCACCTGCGTAGCATGGCAGATACTTAGGGATCACTTTATCCATCGTATGTCGTCGTCGTCGTCCGTCCGTCAAACTTTAACTTGACCTTGGCCATAACTTGAAAAGTATTTGATCTATGTTCACGAAACGTCACAAACATGACCTATGTTCACGAAACGTCACAAACATGACCTATGTTCATGAATCTTAACAAAAAATCTTCATCTTAAAGACACTAACCCGCCGAATAACGCCAAAATTACGCTATCTAGCGGGTTAGTTCCTTTAATACTATATTAATGAGGGTCTCTCAGGGGTTTTGGGGAACAAGGGAACATGACCATTATTTTTTGGTGAAAAAGGGGAACAAAGCAAAATATTTTTGGGAACAAGGGGACATTGGGTCATATTTTCAGGGAACAAGGAACATGGACCCCTCTGGGAGGGCCTCATGAACGTTCCGTTCACAATTGTGTTCTATTCTAGACACGATAACACAGACCGGTACACGTATTACCAAGATAATTTATTTTTATATAGCTTTGATTACACTAAATCAACCTTCGCCTCTCACCGCTGCGGGTTCGAATCCCACTGGGAGCTGGACTTGTAAGTGAGGAAGTGTCGATTCTTACGGATGGTGGGCGGTGTACAGTACTGGTTCTACCCAGGAAAAGTGAGTGGTCTGCCTCAACCACAAAACATCGACCGTCATATATGACCATACATGTATTGAAAATGGCGTAAAACACCATACAAACGAACAAACCTTGATGTTGTACACGCAGTCGAAATTAGTTCTCTAGCTATTAAAGAACGCTAATATTTTTTCTTTCTTTTTTAGTGAAGATTTCTGTTACTTTTTGGCTGTAACTGTATTCTGGACATGTTATTGATGTTTTGAAATGCAGCTCATCATGTCTTTGACAGTTTTAGGTATAATTTTGAAAATGAAAGTAGAAAAAGTAGAAAAGGAATGCAATTGCCAGGGGTAAAACTAATGTTGACCTGTAAAGTTTCCCAGAAACGATAAAGTAAGTTTTCCAGAAACGAGTTTTGAGTTTTCAACAGGTTGTCGACATCCTAACTTTAGTACGGAAGGTGCATGGAGAAGCATTTACGCTATTAAAACCTATAGCAAAACAGAATATTTTACAGATTGGTAGCCTAATCATTCACTAAGGCTTACAGCAGCGTCTGACCTCGAGTGAACTGTTACCATGCATAATGTGTATTAAACATATTCTGGCTTTCAAGTTGACTGGGAAAACAAATCTGGTCATAAAATCCTGGTTTGAAAGAAAAGCATTTTTTTTACAAATCCTCTGACTGAAAATTATGAGGCGCCGTACGTATTGCCTTTTAATACAATTCAGTGATATCACCTATTTGCATTCGTTTTGAAATATTGATATCACCTTTCAAAATTAGTGATATCACTTATTCGAATAGGTGATATCACCCATTCAATAGGTGTTATCACCCTTTCGTTTTGAATTAGTGATTGTATTAAAAATACTTTTTAATACCATTTGGTCATGCATTCATATATGTGATATCACCGATTCATTCAGAATGCGTGATATCACCTGTTGAATGGGTGATATCATCTGTTCGAATCAGTGATATCAACTATTCGTATCATTGATATCACTCATTCGAATAGGCGATATCACTGATTCAAAACGAAATCACCTATTGAATGGGTGATATCACATATTTGAATCAGTTATATAAGCGATTTGGATAGGTGATATCATTCTTTCGTTTTGAAAGATTTATCTCACCTATTCGAATTAGTGATATCACTCATTCAAATACGTGATATCAGCCATTCAATAGGTGTTATCACCCTTTCGTTTTGAATCAGTGATATCACCTATTCGAATCGGTGATATCACTGAATTGTATTAACAATACTTTTTAATACCATTTGGTGATATCACCTGTTCGAATCGGTGATATCACTTATTCGAATATGTGACATCAAGCATTAAAATATGTGATATCACCGATTCATTCTGAATGCATGATATCACCTATTGAATGGTGATATCTCCTATTCGAATCAGTGGTATCACCTATTTGAATCAGTGATATCTCGAATAGTCGATATCACTGATTCTCAAAACAAAAGGGAGATATCACCTGTTGAATGGGTGATATCACATATTAGAATCAGTGATATCACTGATTCGAATAGGTGATATCACCCATTCGTTTTTGAAAGAGTTATATCACCTATTCGAATTAGTGATATCACTCATTCAAATAGGTGATATCTCCCTTTCGTTTTGAGAATCAGTGATATCGCCTATTCGAGATATCACTGATTCAAATAGGTGATACCACTGATTCGAATAGGAGATATCACCATTCAATAGGCGATATCACGCACTGATTCGAATAGGATATATCACCATTCAATAGGTGATATCACCCATTCAATAGGTGATATCATCCTTTCGTTTTGAATCAGTGATATCGTCTATTCGATTGAGTGATGCTGATTGGAATAGGTGATATCACTGATTCGAATAGGTGATATCACTCATTTAAATTTGAATCAATGATATCACCTATTTGAATGAGTGATTTCACGGTATTGTATTAAAATACTGTTTGATACAATTTGGTGATATCACCTATTGCAATCGGTGGTATCACTGATTGGAATAGGTGATATCACGCATTTAAATATGTGGTATCACCTATTGAATGGAATCAGTGATATCACCTATTCGAATCAGAGATATCACTGATTCTAATAGGTGATATCACTGATTCAAAACGAAAGGGTGATATCACCTATTGAATGAGTGATATTACATATTTGAATGAGTGATATATGATTTGAATAGGTGATATCACCCATTCGTTTTGAAAGAGTGATATCACTTATTCAAAACGAATGAGTGATATCACCCATTCGATTAGGTGATATAACTCATTCAATATGTGATATCACGCATCAGAATGAATCGGTGATATCACCTATTTGTGTGCGTGATATCAACTATTCGAATCAGTGATATCATCAAATGGTATAAACAAGGATATACGGCGTCCCATAGAAAGGGAAATACCAGGCCCCCACTCCTGAAATAATTGGTCGGTTCCTAACACATGGGTTTTACCGTTCTCTATATATAGGTTTTCCACTGAAAACATCAGATGTCTGGAAAACCCGCAGCTGTTACAGCGTACACGGCGTACATCACCACTATATAATGCTGGTGTTGACATTCGGGGTCTTATTTGGTTAGACTATACAGATCAGAAGGTAAGACGTTATATTACTCTTTATACTTATAATCGTATTGTGTTTGCATTCTGTAAGGGCTGTACTTTCAAGGGCACTACTTTCGTATCTCTGCACAAGTGAATTTCGTATTTTGAAGTGTGTTCTAAGGGCTGTACTTTTCAAGGGCACATATTCATAATTAGTGACCGAATTTCCGCCTGATAGGCGGTGTTCGTTTGTATTCCCATGCCTGGTGATTCTAACCGTGTCTTTTTTTTTTTTTTTACTAATTTATCTACCCCGTCCTAGAAAATTGGACCCCATCTATAGACGTAAATTCACGGGATCTCGTAGGCGTAGAGATTGCACATCTCCCAAGTTTTAGTGGGCTAAAAACTATTCATGTACGCGCCTTTCGGCTAAAACATCGTATCTCGGCTATGCCCATGTGTCTACTTCACGTAGATATGCCTACTCCACATTGTCTTACAACATCCATTAATCAAAATGTAACGAGAGATAAACAGGTAGCTGCCATAATTCATTCATGTAGCTATACAATAGTAGCGCTGTGTGCTTTAACATGTTATTTTCGTATCCATATTTTCGAGTGTGAACAACGATTTTTGTTTTAGAAAAGAACATAATTTGATCAACATTGGACTGGAGTAAACCGGCATCAACCACTTCCAAATTTGTCCAAATCAGGTTTATCAGGGAAAAAGAAATTAGGTCAGAGGGTCAAATGGACGTTGACTGCTACCGAGTTTGTTTAAATTAGATCACGTGGTGAATAATCTATGATTATAGAAAAATCATTAAACGACATCCCTGTGGAAACCACGGGACATAAGTAGAAGTAGAAAAAGTATGATCAAACTTGGAATGAAGTATCCAGACATTTTCTTATTAAGTATGTACGTCACACCTTTAATTACTGATATACAGCATGTTAAAACTCTTAATGAAGCCCTCCCGATGTCTGTGGGGTGGGTGGGGGTGGGGGCGTCAACGTTCCCTTGTTCTCCGAAAATATGACCCACTGTTCCCTTGTTACCCCCAATCAATATTTTGTTTTGTTCCCCCAAAAATATGTTTCTAATGTTCCCTTGTTCCCCAATTTTTTTACCAATAACAATGTTTCCTTGTTCCCCAAATAAATGGCCATGTTCCTTTGTTCCCCAAAACCCCTGGGAGATCCTTCTGAATAAAGAGTACCTGTTTAGTATTCGTGTAAACGTATGCCTAATTTCACTTTCATTCTCATTGATTCTCCCGAACGCATGACTATATACGTGTTTTTACATCATTACAATCGATTGTTTTGAGTGAAGGCAGATCACGCACTTTTCCGGGGTAGAACCATTACTGTACACCTCCCACCATCCGTAAGAATCGACACTTCATCACAAGTCGAGCTCCCATGGGATTCGAACCCGCAGCGGTGAGAGGCGAACGTTTACAACGCAACGTCGTTAACCGTTCGGACACGGAGACATTGCAGGAAGAAAAGCAGACATCAGTCAAATGACGTAAATTATCCATATGTTTTATCTTTAGATAGGCTTGGATTTGTTCAGACATAAATTGCATTTCAACGTGAAATTACGCCTTAGGGACAAATGGCAATATTGATTTTTTTTATCAAGCATTAACATTAGCCTCTCCATTTTATTTATTAATCCAGTATCATTTTAACTTAAAGGGAATGTAGCGACACAGCCAAACAAGCTCTGTTATCGAGAGTTCTGAAAAATTTGGAAAAAGGTGAAAGAATTATCAAAATCGGATGATAAACAAAAAAGATATGACCATTTAAAGGTTGTTCTAAAACGAATGTGGGAGCCGCCATTTTTAGAACTATGACGTCATAGTTCCACATTACCATATATGGAATATTGATAAATAGCATTTAAAACGAAGAAAATCACTGCAAATGAATAAAAAAAAATACTGGTCATTAAGTATTACATATTTTTCAAACAGTTGTTGTCATTTTTTCCCTATAAATCAGTAAATTTTCATATTTATAAATATTCCATATATGGTCATTTAGAACCGTGATGTCATAGCTCTCAAAATGGCCGCTTCCATATCCGTTTCAGCAGAAACTTCAAATGATCATATCTTCTTTGTTTATCATCCGATTTTGATAATTCTTTCACCCTTATTCAAGTATCTCAGAACTCTCAATAATACAGATGTTTGGCTGTGTCGCTACATTTCCTTTAAAGGGACACTGTCCGTAAGTAAGCAGATATTGAGCATAACCAAATAATTGGCTGACTTTTATTCAGTGAAATGTATACATGAAAACATGAGGATAGACCCTAAGAAGTATGTAGGAATACATTCGTGAGTTTGAAAAAAAAAAAGTTTTAATTATTATATGTAAATAAAGTGGGACCCACAATATTTACCTTTTCTGCGATCACGTGACTGCCATTAGCGCATTAGGTTTTCATCACAGTTTGTATTGCGAAATATGTATAGCCCGCTTAGCTCAGTTGGGAGCGTGGTCGACCACTTTACGCTCACGCACACTATTATTACGGTGTGTAATTTTAGTTTGGGCTGCGAGTTCAAACGCACAAAGCGGATTTACTTTTTTTTGTACCGCGATTGAATTCCGTTAAACAATCTTGCTTTTAATTAGTAAATATTCAATAATGTTTAGTGTGTAATGTTTGCGAACATAATTATTGTGTGTTTTATAAGCTAAAAGTTACGGACAGTGTCCCTTTAAAACCTGCTTACATTTTATTAAAATAAAATTTACATTTTTTAGTTTTTGTTATAATACCGTAGGTTTAAATATAATACTGGTGAATTATAATCAACAGTTAGAAATATGCTAAAACAGTTTTCTTTATTCGTTTCTTACAATTACTACTAATGATTGAACGCATTTATTTAGAGAAACTAACCGGACGCCATGAGTTTTAAGAAATATCAACATTGCCATTTGTCTAGAAAGTGAACTTGAAACATCAACAAATGCGATCTTCAGTTTGAATTGCACTTGCCAAACAAATAACCCTTAATAGACAGTCATCATGTGCCTTTTTACTGTGAGTTTAATTAATTTTAAATAATGTCTTTATAGGATGACGATTCTAACAGCCGGTGCATGTAAAGCTGTACTATATGCGGGTAGTTGTACCATTCCGTCCGTAGTTGGCTCATTGGTCGGTGTATCAGCTATCGGTGCAAGGGTCTTTCTCAAAGGTGGGGCAATACTTGATTCGACAGGAGCAGTTTCCAGCGGAACATTCACAGCTTTGGGTGGAGCCATAGCAACGGGGGTTTCAGCGGGGTCCATTGCAGGAGCGATTACAACGTCGACAGCTGCTGGGGCTGCTACAGGGGCAACCGTGGGGGGTATATCAGCTGCTTCGGTTGGCTCAGTGGTTGCTGGAACTTTGGGTCTCATTTCTGGAGGTATCACATCCGGTCCGGTAGGATTGCTGCTAGTTGGAACCAGTCCAGAAATGGATGGACAACGGGCAACATACGATTGCTGGAAACCAGTGCTTCACGATAAGACAGAGGAACCATCTGGTGGAATGTTGTTGAAAGATTTGTGTGCACATCCACACATATCTCATGTTAGTTATACAGCTGGAAGTGGTTCTGATCTGCCGGATATCGTTCTCGAAAACATCTGGGATGAAACATTTAAAATCGAATACCTTTTTTTACCGGAGACGGAACAAATGTTCGGCCATGTGAGGAAGTTATGAGCTTATCCAAGTGAAGCAATCAGAAGCAGGAGAGTTGTTTTTACGTCTCACAACACAGTTAATTTCACATAGCTCTGCATATGTAGCAGGAGCCCTCTGGACCACTGTAGAACTTAATGAATTTTCTTAAAAATATTTTCTTTGTGGAACTTGATGTCTGTTGCACGAAATATCCAACAAAAAACACGGGGTTGACCAATTTGCTTTTTTTTTAAAATCAATAGTTTGAAGAGACCCTCTTGAATTTGTCCATTTCACTGACATTTTCAAATGTATCACTACCCAGTATTAGATTCTCAGATCTGGGCTCAGAAACATTCAGGCATATCCTAACCTGTACGAAATCATGAACTTGTCCCTATTAATCTGCTGGTTAAAACAACTCGAACAATTATGAACATTTATTACCAACATCTAGATTGAAATAGTCGCATGTGACCGGGACTGAATGGATGAAATCATAGAATTGGAATTTGAATTGTGAAATGTGTATTCATTAATCCATGTAGCATCAGCTTATTTATTGTATTATTTGAAACATAATTATAGTCCATTTTCCATTTTTGAAGGTGTACTTGTTGTTTAACAGGCACCTGAAATATTGTGTTCGTTATTTCTTTGTCATGCAGTAATTATGTATTGATTCATATATTAGCATTACTTATATTGTAGAAGCAGAACCTGGTTCATGTTGAATATTGATACTATTTCGTAACTTCACGTGGAAGTGGAACCCCCGCACCCCGACCAAAACAAACAAGCAAAAAAACAACTGTTCATGTCAAACAGCTTGAGTATTATTAATTATTATTTCGAATTATTCGAAACACTTTCACAAGTGCTTAGACATAAGTGTATCGTCTAATATTAATTCATGTATATAATAAACTTATCATTATACATGTTTATTTGTTATTTGTATAAAAAGACGGGTGATACTATACATTAGTTGTGTTCGCAACAGTGTAATATTCGACAGCCAAGGGATCCGTACACTGGCTTCTCTTCAACTTAGACCACAGGTGACTGTATCGGTGTTAGGGAAATAAAAATTCTTTTTTTAATCTTTTTTCTTTGTGTTATTTGTTGAAAACAAACATATTTTAAGTTTTCCTGAAAAAATGTCACAGAGTACTGTAGTTATATAACTGAAGTACTCTGGGACATTTTTTCATGAAAACTTCAAATATGTTTGATTTTTAACAAAGAACACGAACAATTTTTTTTTAATGTTTTATTTGTTTATTTGTATTTTTTATTTTTTTATTTTTTTTTAGTTCCCAACCGATACAGCTAGACATATCTGGGCTAGACAGATCTAGGCATTTATCTCCCGTAGGCATTTATCTCCCGCGGATGATGAGCCTTTGAAGCAGATTTGTTCGGCCGGGGCACATTTTACTCGGCGTTTATAACACAGAGCTGTTTTAAAGTTATTGAATGTGTGTTTTCCAATGTCTACTGAGTTCCGTCGGTGTGTTCTTGGGCAAGACACTTTACCTTAGCCTCGTCCGTCGGATGGGGACGTAAACCGGGCGGTCCCGTGTATCGGTCTATCCTCCGAGCACGTTAAAGAACCATAGGAATCTATTCGATAATAAGAGTAGGGCAGGTTCCCGGATTCCTATGTATCCTTCCCCTCTCGCTGGGGCGGCTCTAAATAACCTGTACTGTGTTGATGAGCCGTTAAACAACATTCCAATGTCTACTATGGAAGGGATGCCACACACACCACTTTTCACAGCGCAGTCATTTCCCTTGGTAGTGTTCGTATTAACAAATATTCAATCAAATACAATATAGTTAAACATTAGATAACACAAACTGACACTCACGCATGTCGACATAATAAACTAAACCTATCGCGTAAAAAATAATATGCTAACGAACGAACGGAAAACACATACATACGGTGTTCCGTTAGGGCCATCGTACCATCGCGCATCGACCTTTACAAGTCGATGCGCGATGGTACGATGGTACGATGGCGATGGTACGATGGCGATGGTACGATGACGCGATGGTACGATGGCGATGGTACGATGGTACGATGGCGATGACGCGATGGACCATCGCGTCATCGCCATCGTACCATCGCACCATCGCCATCGTACCATCGTACCATCGCGCATCGACTTTAAACGCGATGGTACGATGGTACGATGGTAAGATGGTCCATCGTACCATCGCGCATCGACCTTTTACAAGTCGATGCGCGATGGTACGATGGTACGATGGCGATGGTACGATGGTACGATGGCGATGGCACGATGGACCATCGCGTCATCGCCATCGTACCATCGTGACATCGCCATCGTACCATCGTGCCATCGCACCATCGCAGTCGATGTGCGATGTTGCATCGCTCCCTACTCCATCGTACCATCGCTCCATCGCCTTCCGTTTAGACATGCGCACATCAAAGCAAAAAAAAAATGGAGGACATTCTTGCCGTATATCATGGATGCAAAGATTCGACAATACTTTTCTTAAATATATCCCTTCATTTAGGCTCAGCAAAACATGAATTTCTCGGTAAGAAACATGTCCAAAACTTATTGTCGAATCTTTGCATCTATGATGTCCTCCATTTTTGTTTTGTTTTGATGTGCGCATGTCTAAACGGAGGCGATGGAGCGATAGTACGATGCAGCAGGAGACGATGCAACATCGCACATCGACTGCGATGGTGCGATGGCACGATGGTACGATGGCGATGTCACGATGGTACGATGGCGATGACGCGATGGTCCATCGTGCCATCGCCATCGTACCATCGTACCATCGCCATCGTACCATCGTACCATCGCGCATCGACTTGTAAAAGGTCGATGCGCGATGGTACGATGGACCATCTTACCATCGTACCATCGTACCATCGCGTTTAAAGTCGATGCGCGATGGTACGATGGTACGATGGCGATGGTGCGATGGTACGATGGCGATGACGCGATGGTCCATCGCGTCATCGCCATCGTACCATCGTACCATCGCCATCGTACTATCGCTTTATCGTACCATCGCCATCGTACCATCGCTCCATCGCCATCGTACCATCGTACTATCGCGCATCGACTTGTAAAGGTCGATGCGCGATGGTACGATGGCCCTAACGGAACACCGTACATACACGCCCGCCCACACCTTTTTCAGGTTTTCCAGGTTTCATGTCCATTATCATGGTGACCTTCCAAATTGTCCTGGTCGACTGGGTGTTATCATATGACGTTGAGTTGCGTTGTTCAGGTGAAAACATACGCACGTGCATATATATATACATGCCCGACGTTGGTGGCAAATAATCAAGTATACAAAGAGTTCACCCGATAGCCCAAACAGAGTTTGCGTTTGTAGACGTATAAACCGAAATAATTGAGAAAAAATAAATGAAAAAAAAAATCTATCGAAGCAAAATGTAATGACGCAAGAGCTACCCTGAATATACGTGATGCTCATGGCTTTTATAGTAGCATGCACCTAATATATAGACATGAATCCTTTGCTTAGAATGATAGGTTTGAATACGCACTTTTCCGGCGGTGAAGACATCACACAACGCCGGCATAAACAACCGCCGTTTTTCATATTACACGCCTTAATTACCAGACATGCAGGCATGCAACTCATCAAAGAGAAT
Organism: Cyrtodaria siliqua; assembly: GCA_037043455.1. Taxonomy (NCBI): domain Eukaryota; kingdom Metazoa; phylum Mollusca; class Bivalvia; order Adapedonta; family Hiatellidae; genus Cyrtodaria; species Cyrtodaria siliqua. Next base: position 6,452 of record JAWPHD010022860.1, on the reverse strand, counting down.
AATATCACGCCGATCGAATATGCTTTTGTAACCCACTATAATTTCAGACATTTTCGGTGTTTTACATCACCGATCTCGTGTGATCTCGTTCCGTATCTGGAAACACATCAGTTTTTTTATATTAAAGGGACACACGGACAAATACATGCCCACCCATCCGCCCGCCCGCGCGCCCGCCCGCCCGCATGCCGCCCCCGCCTCAAGTTATTTTAATGCTTTGGAATAAATACTTCAAGATTGACGCGTGCCCCTGTAATGCTTATTATATCTGCCTACAGGTGTTCTTTATCTTTGCCTGCTAAAAAAAATGCTATATGTTTTATGTAATATGCAACCTCAAGTCACACACACTATTGGTGGTCATTGATATACAACGTTGCTATAAGTTGCTTTATCTAAGACGGCATATTCCTATACTTAGAAAAGCTTCCGTGGTCGAGGGGTTAAACGTTCTAAACCTTCTGGCCTCTCACCACTGCGGGTGCCAGTCCAATTGGGAGCTCAACTTGTAAGTGAGAAAGTGTCGATTCTTACGTATGGCGGGAGGTATAAAGTACTGGTTTTACACAGGAAAAATGGGGTGGTTCTACCACTATCACAAACAAATCGACCGTCATATATGGCCTAAAATGTGTTAAAAATGATATAAAAGACCATTCAAACGAACACGCATGTCCCTAGCATGAATTGCTGTGATTCAAATAGTGAAAATAGTGCATTACATTCTAGTATGCGTTGTAAACCTTCGCCTCTCACCGCTGCGGGTTCGAATCCCACTGGGAACTCGACTTGTAAGTGAGGAAGTGTCGATTCTAACGGATGGCGGGAGGTGTACAGGGTGGTCTGCCTCCATCACAAAACATCGACCGCCACATTTAACCTTACATGTGTTGAAAATGACCATACAAACAAACAAACAAACAAACAAACAGTCTAGTATGCGGCCATTTTATGGGAAATCTGGGTACTGTTGACATTTTTTTCTATAAATGTATTATATTATCAACATTTCTGCCCTGAAATCAAATGGATGTCTGTGTACAAGATAATGAAATAAATTCATGTACACGCCCCTACACAAATCGGAGCAGCTTCAGTAAATCTTAATTAACGACCACGACAAATTGGAATGAAACCTAATACATGGTCGATAAGTGAGGCCCAGACGAAATTATTTGTCTGATAAGCGCGAATGTTCCCGATCCTTTTCTTTATAGCATAAACGAACTGGCGCGCAGTTTCATTCATATCCTAATTACGCTTTGATATTCTCCGCCTTAGTGGTGTAGAATATCGTCGCGTGATTTGAGATTTGAGGTGTAACACGCCCATTGATTGTTGCATTGAGTTGTGTGTGAATTAAAATGTAAATGCCATGTTGTCATTCATATCTAGGCCCAAATTAAAAATGAATAACTTACATTCTCATCACAAATGACACATATGCTGCCAAAAAATCCACAGAAAAATGAGGGTCATGTATCTTCTAAGAAAGAACTTGTCTCATGAATGAATGGTCCCTTTAAAAACATAACACTGAGATGCCATAATATTGTATTCATACACTCATTTCCATATAAGCAAAATAAATTAAAAACTCACAATTTTAACATGGCAATGCTTGAACAATGTAACAATGTAGATCAACAATGTGATATAAACCAAAAATAGCACTTTAAATTAGTGAAAATGCCTTTTTTTACAAAAAGAAATGAGAATTATTTATTGACGCCATTATGCGATACCCCAGGCCGACTCTTCCTGTGTTGCAATGGGTGTGCTTCACCTTGACTTGCGAGTTCAAAAACATTCAGATATACGTACTAACCCGTATATATATTTATGTATTTATGGGGTTAACAATATTTCAGCGAAATCATCACAAATTGGTCCGTCTTTCATGTCAAGTGTTGGATTATGTATGATGCTTTTACAGAAACAAAAAATTTCAATATATCCGGATTTAAAAGATGTCTGTGTCAAACAACTATTTCATGTCATATAAACTGTATTTATATTTCGAAACAGTTCATAATTATGTTCCCTCTACGGCTTTGTACGGTGTCCTGTTAGGGCCATGTTACCATCGCATCTTACCATCGACCATCGACCTAGGTCGCTGGTCGATGGTAAGTTGCGATGGTCGATGGTAAGATGCGATGGTAAGATGCGATGGTCGATGGTAAGATGCGATGGTAAGATGCGATGGTCGATGGTAAGATGCGATGGTAACATGGCCCTAACAGGACACCGTAGCTTTGTCAGATAGTTATACATCTTAATACAAGTACGAGTTACCCTCTCCTTGAAACGAAGTTATCCAGACGTTTCGTCATGAAGGTCTTTATGAATATTGTATATAGACTATATAATAGTAAAATGCAATAGACGCATGCCACACTGGACGAAATCCACAATTTCAAATAAAAGGTCACAGTGACCTTGACCTATGACCTATCCATCCCAAAATCACTTTACTACACCTCAATTGTGAATTCAATCCATACAGCCGTTCTCTTTTAAATGAGTGGAAACCCAACACATATAACGTTTATTTGAAAAAAATACTCCTATATTTCAAATGCACATACGTTCCCGGTATCCCTAATGCATGGCCTCTGTGGATGGAAAATATCAAATTGTTATTTTAATGTCAAAACAATAGCAAGGTTCTGAGTTGACATGCTAATTTAGCCAAAACATTGTATGGAATGTGAAGACATCGAGAAAGTGTAAACCATGGATTCTCAATCCGATAAAGTAGGAAAACGCGAGGTTTCGTATTTTGGACCTATCTACATTCGTAACAGTCGCATGGAGTCAAATTCTGGTAAGTGGTAGTGCTCTATACGGCATATCCGATTTCACATTTGAGAATATTGCGTAATTAGAAAAGTTGATCACTTTTCCCCTATTTATCACACATTTTTCATCCCACTTTTTCCTTTCTATCCCACTTTTTCATTTGTCTAAAACTAACACGTTTCGTTTTATATCACGCATTACTTTGCATTATACCGACACTTCATTTTTATCAACTATAACTGTTCCTTTCTATCACACTTGTTCGTGTATTTCTGCGTTTCAGTGGGTTTCTGGTGTTTCAGTGGGTTCTTTGAACATTGTACAGTTGGTTTGTGTGTGTGTGTGGGGGTGGGGGGGGGGGGGGGGGGGGTTAGGCTGGGGGCGTCGGCGTAAGAGGGAGGTAGATGGTAGGAGCGCCCATTTCCCCCACGAAATTGTTTAGCTTATACAGTCATGATACTGGGAGGATTAATAACTTTATTTGGGGGCGGATTTTAGATGGGAGTCGGGGTAAGAGTGGCGGGGGGAGTGGCATTCGAGTCACCACCATGGATCCACAAATGATTGGTCAGTTTGACCTGGTGACCCAGTTATGAATTCTTGAAGATGTGAATCTTAGAACTTGATCAAAATAAAACAAGGTTAAAAGCTAAAAATTACAGTGACATTTTACATACACTTTCAGTTTTGAGGTATAAACAAACTTGCAATTAGGTCAATATTGGTCAATGTAAGGTAACCTTCAGAGTTTGAAGATATAAACAAACTTGCATTCAGGTCAATATTGGTCAATGGTTTGGATAACATTAGTTTTGATGATAAACAAACTTCAATTAGGTCAGTATTGGTCAATGTTGAGTAACCTTTAGTTTTGAAGTAGTAAGCAAACTTGCAAATTAGTAAATCATGGTCACTGTTGGTAAAAGCTTTAGTTTGAGTATAAACAAACTTGCAATTAGGTAAGAATCTTGGTCAATGTGGTAAACTTTATTTTTGATAGTATAAACACAACTTTGCAATTACGTGCAATTATTGGTCAATGTTGTAAACTTTAGTTTTGAAGTAATAAACACAACCAGTGCAATTATGGTCAATCTTGGTCAATTTCTTCGGTAACTCTTAGTTCTGAGAAGTATAAACAAACTTGCAATTAGGTCAATATTGGTAAATGTTGGTAAAACTTTAGTTTTGAAGTATAAACAATACTTGCAACTTAAGGTCAGTATTGGTCAATGTTGAATAACCCTTTAGTTTTGAAGTATTAAACAAACATTGCAAATAGGTCAATATTGGTCATTGTTGGTAATACTTTAGTTTTGAAGTATAAACAAACATTGCAATTAGGTCAATATTGAGTCACTGTGGGTAAACTTAGTTTTGAAGTATAAACAAACTTGCAATAGGTCAGTATTGGTCAATGTTGAAACCTTTAGTTTTGAAGTATAAACACACTTGTAACAAGGTAAATCTTGGGTCAATGTTGTAATCTTTAGTTTTGAAGTATAGAGAGCAGAGAGCTTGCAATTGAGTCAATATTGAGTCAATGTTGGTACCTTATAGTTTTCGGATAGTATAAACAAACTTGCAATTAGGTCAATATTGGTCAATGTTGGTAAACTTTAGGTTTTGAAGTATAAACAAACTTGCAACTAGTCAATATTGGTCAATGTTGGGTAAACTTTAGTTTTGAAGTACCTAAACAAACTTGCAATTAGGTCAATACTTGGTCAACTTTTGAGTAAACTTATAGTTTTGAGAGTAATAAACAAAACTTGCAATTAGGTCAGTAATTGGTCAATGTGATAACCTTAGTTTTTGAAGTACATAAACTAACTTGCAATTTAGGTCAGTATTGTCAATGTCGGCAAACTTTAGTTTTGAAGGGTATAAACAAACTTGCAATTAGGTCAATATTGGTCAATGTTGGTAACCTTTAGTTTTGGAAAGTATAAACAAACTTGCAACTAGGTCAAGTATTGGTCAATGTGGTACCAGAAATTCGAAAAGTAGTTTCATACACTTTTAATTTTGAAAGTATAAAACAAAACTTGCAACTAGGTCAAGATTGGTCATATGTTGGTAACCAAAATTCGAAAAAGTAGGTCACATCGACCAAGTATACCCGAGATGTTAGACAGAACCTTGAACATTTGTCTTGTGTTTACAATCAAACTATATCTTTGTTCTGTTAACTCTGAGATGGGCAATAACGCTGATGTTTATTTTACGTTATGCTATAGGTGATTGTTTTTTATCCTAAGCTTTTCATTCATTTAAGACTCTGACCAAATTTAGTAATTAAATCGGTGGAATATGGATGGTGTTGGCCTGTGAGATAAAATGCGGCAATACAGCATGTTACCATCAAATCAAGGGTCATTACTTTCGATGTTTACCATCCGAAATTGGTCGTTTTTGAATCTTCCAAGCATTTGCCGATATCAGGACAGATGATAAAGATCAAACGGTATGTGCTAGAAGCGTTGGACATAACAGTTTACGCGAACGAACGGACACAATATCACGGTATAAAGCCCTACTGACCAGTGGAGCTATAAATCAAATTATTTGCTATGCGCTACAATGACAATCAGAAACCAAATTCACCCGAACATTTTAACTCATTGAACGTGACATGTGTGTGTGAAATTTCATGGAAATGTGCTATGGACATCCCTCTCAGATCTTTGAGACATGATTAGTTTCTGTGACGGAAGGGACAAATAAACGAACGGGACGAACGACGATGTGGATTACTATTACCTTCAGGAGGCATTACAGACAGACGCGCAAGATGAACCTATAACAAAACCTTATAAACATATGCATCCAAAGGTCACCACGTTATATGCATGAAACAGCAAACGTATGCTTTGCACAAAAACCCGGGTTCGAATCCCACTTGGAGTTCAAACTTATAAGTGAGAAAAAGTGTCGATTCTATCTACGGATGGCGAGTGGGGTTACAGAAATGACGTAAAATACCAAACAATAGAGACAAAAAAAGATGTCTGTGGTTAGATCTACGATTATAACATTGAATCGCATGCAAAGGCTTTTCATGCATAAATGTTCACCATGTGTTACCAAGTTAAGGCTATTAAAAACCGATAAAATGACCAATTACTGATTTGTAAATAAATATGAATGGTGTCACGTTCCTGTGACACATGTCTTGTCGAAACCGTAATAAAGAAAACGCGCAGGCAATAGCGACATAATGAAATTAAGTTGATAACCATGAATAGCTCCATAACTCTGAAATAGATTAAAAAAGCCATGTTAGCTTCAGTAAACAGCAAACGGACAGCTGTATTTAGTTGTGAACTTCTTTTTGTAGCATTGACGCGACAAATATATAATGACCAATCCGTCACCCAATATGCCGCTTCCAAACACAGTATTCGGCGCGAAATGTGGTTACTATTACACCCCCACCCCACCCACCCACCCACCCACCCTCAACCCTCTACTACCCCTCACTTCACCAAAAAAAATAATCATCCGTGGTGGTTGGGGTGGGGGGGGGGGGGGGGGGGGGGGGGGGGGGGAGGGGGGGCGTGTTGTAGTGACCAAATACCTGTGCTTCCAAAATATAAAGTCAAATACCAAATAGACAAGACACTCTCTTTTAAAGGGACATACAC
>JAWPHD010022859.1:0-23832 GCA_037043455.1 Cyrtodaria siliqua | reverse complement strand
ATGAAAAACGAAGGCCCTATCGTCTTAACGAGGCAAAATATAGCAATATAGCATTTTTAACTAAATCAAGGACCATAACTCCGCTGTTACTGGTCCGAATCTGGCTGGTTTTCGAACTTGTCGGAGGCTTTTATTGATATTAACAATGTGGTAAAGTTTGGTAAAGATAGGATGAAAAAATGAAGGTCCTATCGTCTTAAAGAGGCAAAATTTAGCAATATAGCATTTTTAACTAAATCAAGGGCCATAACTCCGCTGTTACTTGTCCGATCGGGCTGGTTTTCGAACTCATCCGAGCTTTCATTGATATTAACAACCTGTTAAAGTTTGGTAAAGATCAGATGAAAAATGAAGGCCCTATCGTCTTAACGAGACAAAAGTTAACAACAGACGACGGACGGACGACGGACGGACGACGGACAACTCGGCATCCATAAGCTCTGCTGGCCTTCGGCCAGTAGAGCTAAAAAATAAATAAAAATAAAGAGGCGGGGTGGATGGCGGGGTGGATGGCGGGGTGGATGGTGGGGGGGAGTGGTGGTGGTGAGGGCAACATATATGTGTAAGAAGCTATGTAAGAATTCACCAAACAACACAAAAATATGTAAAAAAAAAAAAAATCGAGTTTGAGTGGGGATGGGGTAGAGGCCAGGGGTGGGGGAGGGCAACATATATGTGTAAGAAGCTATGTAAGAATTGACCAAAACAACACAGAAATATGGTAAAACAAAATAAAACAAGAGGTCAATGACCTTGAAGCTCTACTGATTGATTTTGATTTCAGGAAGTAGTCGCTACAAACTTGTTTTTTGTTTATTTTTAGCCGTGGCGGCCATCTTGAATTTCCGGCCGACCTGAAATTTTGCTAGGATCCATTAGACATCAAGAGCAACATTCCTGTGAAGTTTCATGAAAATCCGTCAAGTAGTTTCAGAGGAATAGTCGCTACAAGTTTTCATTATATAACTCTATGTAAACAAAGATGGCCGCTGACAGCCATGTTTAACATCGAATCAAAACGATTTTTGACAAGGGGCAACATCTATGTAAGAATTTACTAAAACAACACAGAAATATGTAAAAAAAAATAATGAAAAAGTGTCATGGGAGGAGTGGGGGCTGGGGGGGGTGGGGGGGGGGGGGGGGGGGGGGGGGGGGGGGGGGGGGCGGGGTGGAGAGGAAAGCCCATGCCCCAATATGGGTGAAGTAATAAGATGCATGCTATAACAAATCCAAAACCAAAATTATAGATATAAACATGCTAACATGCAAACCTAGATCAGCCTTTATTGCACATTTTATGGGCCATCACAATTTGGGTTCCATGGGAGCCCAGAATTTGCAGAAAACAAAATTACGTATCCAACCCTTTAGAACTACTATAAGGAAACCAATTCCAAAATTTAGTTCAGCTAGGACATGAAATGTAAGAGATATAGACCTGTAAACACAGCTTACATGCAAAATTTGATGTGAAACAAACATATTTTAAGGGCTATCAGAATTGGGTTCCTGGGAGCCCAGGGGTTACAGGAACCAAAATTACTTAAGCAGCCCTTACGATAATGCTATAAGGAAGCTAATGGCCAAATTTGGTTGTGCTAGGTAAGAATTGTAAGAGATATAGACTTGTAAACACAGCTTACACGCAAAATTTGATGTGAAATGGGAACATTTTATTGGCCATCATAATTTGGGTTCCATGAACCAAAATTGCTTATGCAGCCCTTAAGATAATGCTATATGGTTGTGCTAGGATAACAAATGTAAGAGATATAGACTTGTAAACACAGCTTACACGCAAACCTTGATGTGGGACGCCGACACCAATGCCGACGTGATTACATAAGCTCTCTTATTCTTCGAATAGTCGAGCTAAAAACAACTAAAACTGGGATAGTAACCAGAAGCAGTTACTACCACAAAATCATTCAAGTTTAGATGCATTCTATCTTCTGTACAGGAATTTTTCCTATATATATATAATTTTCTCCAGGTAGGGTGATTATTCAAATTTACAACCATGCAATAAAATTCTATGAGCATCGATGAAAATCCAATGCGCAAAGCCTCTCAAGTTACCTACTGTTTTGCAATAAAATTCATTAAAAATCATTTTGTAGGCACCAATATGACAATTAGTGAACAATTGGATCTTGATGAAGATGTATTTATCCTTAATAATAAGTATTCAGACATAAATAAACACTGCACATTTGGCAACTATTTCTATTCTTTAGCAAATGCTCTTTGTAACTGATTTGGGTTACAAATGGTTATTAGGGAAAAGTATCTGCTTCTCTAAACCAAAGCAGGGCTGTACAAATATTTTTTTAGCCACTAGTCCGGGACTAGTCACCCTGTCAAAAGTGACTAGTCCCAAAAAAATTGTGAATAGTCCCAAAAAATGGACACAAGTCCTGATTTTTTTTGATTTCTCAATATGTTAAAACTGCGTCTTGCATACTCATTACAATTCATTACACACAGTAAAGGAAACAATCCTTATTTACTCTTCAGACAATTAATGTATGTTTCAGTGGTATAGATTGTAGACTGCCATTGGGTGAAACAGTAGCAATAGTAACTAAGAATCACATCTGCATTTTTAAATTTCAATATAGATATTGAGTTTCATATTAAAGTTCAGATAATCATTTAATGGAAAGAAAAAAGTCATAACTTTATATAGGTAAGGGGCTACAGATGAGATTCTTAACTTTATTACCATTTTACCTAATGCAAAAAATAAATAACATGTGAATCAACATAAACATTTTATTTTTATGTTTTTGTCCACTACACCAGATGATTTTGACTTTTTGATTGGCTGTGTATCACATTCTACATTTTTCCTCTTTTATTTTGACTTTCACTTTCGCTTTCACTCTGAAAATTTTCCTTATTTTTAACACTGAAAAAGTTCAACAAACTCATTTTTGAAATGTAAACGTTAGCACTGCCGAATACGAAATCAAACTGATTATGTGTATCAGTTCGTTTTGTTTTTATTTTATTTGTTTGACAGCTCAATTCTTCGAACGTAATTAGTACACTAACTATGCACAAACCGTTACCCCACCCGCCTTTCAAGTCTGTTTCAATTACGCTCAACAATACACTGAGAAACAATAAAAAATCCCACCTACCGTTTCATATCAAACATGCTTCCATTATCAAACGTCCTGAGTTTCTTTACTCATCGAAAGATTGCCGACAAATCGGCCTGATTGCGAATTAATCAACGTGTTAGTGTTATTGTTTCAGTGTATCGCCATTTTCAGCTCACCACGTGACAAACAGGTAATCACGTGACGAACATGTGATTTACATGTGGTAGTCGTTTCATTGGCTAGCGGGTCTGGATTAAAATAGATCGGGTCAATTGATTGAATAATGTCGACAATGCCCACTGTCAATTTAAGTGATTTGGAGGCGGGACTTCCGGCATGGTTGATTGTTGATAAAATTGCCCGGGGTATTGGATGATCGCCACTGTGGATGCTCATTGCATTACATAAGCGAGTGCAATTAAAGGATTACGTTGAGAAGTGTGCTGGGGTTGTTTTATGACAGGTGGCCGACATTGTAAATTTGACAAATCTGGGACTGAAATCTTTCAAACAGTGACACGCCCGACTTTCTCTTTTTTTAAAATTGGACTAGTCCGGGACGGAAATCTTTGAAAAAGTGACACGCCCGACTTTGGTTTTGGACTAGTCCCGGGCGTCGGGCTATAGGATTTGTACAGCCCTGCAAAGGGAGATAATAATTTGGCATTGTAATAACTTCCTGCAGTTATAAAACTTGTAACTGTTTAAGGTTAGAGCTCTGACTGGTAAACATCTGTATCGGAAGAGGATTTTTTTTTGTTTATTGCCAATATTGTGCTCGAAATTAGGAATTAATTTCTTGAAATTGGTAAAAAAAAAATTCAAATTGGGAAAAGTGGTATATTTGTTCAACCTTGAACGGGTTTATCGGTACCGTATAAGGAAAAAATAGTAAAACTTGTTACACATAACAATTATTTAAGAATATAATTATAATTCCAGTATAATAATTAGGCCAAACAAAATTAATACTTCGTTTCCGCTAACGTCTTGAAAAAAAATAGGGTAGGTATAGCTAGGCATAACTTTTTTCTTTTTTTTTCCTACGCGATATAAAATAGTAGGACTTTAGGTTACTTTTTTATGTATTTCATAAATGAATATATACAAGTTTAAAAAAGAGTTGTCTTTTTTAATTTCACCCTAAAATAAACATCAAAATATTAAAAAAAAAAATCCATAACCTTTCGAACAAGTTCAATATTAAATGAGCTAGATCAGGCCCTAGTATCACGAAAAACGTTGAGATTTAAATGACTCAAAATTTCTTTATCAAATAGCAACCAAAATAATAGATATCCTTTTACATTATATAGAAAATTAGGGCCTCCTCTGGCTATATTTTTCTTTTTGTCACCACTTTCTCCAAGTTAAAGAATTAGGAGCCTAGACTAGAATTCATTTAGAAGTAGGATTCCTGGAACTCCTTACACCTTAAATAATGAATAGAAATATACTTTATATCTGTATTTATACATTTATTTTTTTTCTTTCCACCAACATGTATTTGTAAAGGACATGTTTTTTTATTCGATTATGTAAAAAAAATATCCGAAATTCTACTATGACACCGCATTTTTACGCCCAAACATTTCACAAACACTCCATCGAAATACCATCAATTACAAACTTTTTTCATGCATTAATGTGTTTTGAATGACAAAAATGGTATTTCTTATCAAAGAGGAAAAAAACACCACCATAATAGCAGGATAATGTAGTTTTATGTCAATAATTGTCGATCTCAGTTGTGACAAACTGCCGATACTAAGCCAGACAAATTATTCAAAGTTCTTATTGGTACAATGTGTGTATAACACATTTTAATAACTTTATTGCAAGCGTTTTCACAGTTCACAATACACATGGGAGTATTTTGTCTTGAGGATCTTGAGATCAAGTAAGATTTTGGGGATTTATTTTTTTAGATGGGCCCGACGGGCTCAATGTCTGTAAAATGAGACAGGCCCGGAATAGATTTCGAGGAGTCCCGGGCGTCGGGCTATCCTACTTTTCGAGCACTGAGCAGTAAACTTGTTGCCACGTCGTTAAAATTGAGGACAAACTCGACAGATCTGACGATTTTTTCGAAAAACATTGTCACCATATGGACACCTGCATCGGTAGACGCTTTATTGACATGCGTTTCAAGTATCGGGACGACTAATTACCGGAAAGATTTATATTATGCGGAAAGATAGAAAAGAGCAAAAACGATCGAACACATTTTTTGTTACCAAAACGGTGAAAAAAACTGTAGGGTCGGCGGAAAAAAATAGGGTCGGTCGGGTTAGCGGAAACAGAGAATTCATTTTGTTTGGCCTAATAGCAGGATAATGTAGTTTTATGTCAATAATTGTCGATCTCAGTTGTGATAAACTGCCGATACTAAGCCAGGCAAAATATTCAAACTTCTTATTGTTTCAATGTGTGTATAACACATTTTAATTACTTTATTGCAAGTGTTTTCACAGTTCACAATACACATGGGAGTATTTTGTCTTGAGGATCTTGAGATCAAGTAAGATTTTGGGGATTATTTTTTTTAGACAGGCCCGATGGGCGCGTTGTCTGTAAAATGAGACAGGCCCGGAATGGATTTCGAGGAGCCCCGGACGTCGGACTATCCTACTTTTCGAGCACTGAGCAGTAAACTTGTTGCCACGTCGTTAAAATTAAGGACAAACTCGACAGATCTGACAACGATTTTTTCGAAAAAACATTGTCACCGTGTGGACATCTGCATCGGTAGACGCTTTATTGACATGCATTTCAAGTATCGGGACGACTAATTACCGGAAAGATTTATATTATGCGGAAAGATAGAAAAGAGCAAAAACGATCGAACACATATTTTTTGTTACAAAAACGGTGAAAAAAACTGTAGGGTCGGCGGAAAAAAATAGGGTCGGTCAGGTTAGCGGAAACAGAGAATTCATTTTGTTTGGCCTTACTAACTGAATTTTATGTTCTGTTGCCGCAAAGCCGGTTATAAAGTTATTGAATAATTATGCATTACAGGGCCGTCTCTAATTTTTGAAACAGGCGGGGCCAAAAAAGAAAAATAGGTGCGTTTCCTTTTGCATGCTCTAAAAAAATAGGGTAGGTCGACAGGGCCCTCCCTTCACTTTGGGGGAATGGGGCCAGGGCTCTCAGGAAGGGGAATTTGCGTTGTTTTCATATCAAAGGGGAATTCCTAAGAAACACAAATTAGTGTGTTTTTTTTATTATTTAAAGGGGTTGATGCACTATTTCCAAACACAGTTTATTTTAAAGGGCTCTGAAAAACTTGAAAAAAGCTGAAAGAATTATCAAAATGCCATGAAAAATAAAGGAGCTATGACCTATTGAAAATTTTCGAAGAACATAAATGGAGGCGGTCATCTTTGAACGATGACGTCATCGCGCCGTTTTACCATATATGGCATATTGACAAAATGTATTTTAAAGCAAAGAAAACCACTGCAAATTGATTAAAAATAAATATACAGATGTAATAGGTATACATTTTAGTATTATTTTTCATTTGCAGTGATTTTCTTTGCTTTAAAAGACATTTTATCCATATGCCATATATGATAAAACGGCGCGATGACGTCATCGTTCAAAGATGGCCGCCTCCATTTATGTTCTTTGCAAATATTCAATAGGTCATATCTCCTTTATTTTTCATGGCATTTTGATAATTCTTTCAGCTTTTTCCAAGTTTTTCAGAGCCCTTTAAAATAAACTGTGTTTGGAAATAGTGCATCAACCCCTTTAAGTGGTACCAATAATTTACCATTCCAAATTGCAAACTGTATGCTGTTTTCCTGTTTTGGAGTTAAAAAATAATAATTTATCTAATAATTTTATTTATTTTTTGTAAGAGGGAATTTTTCAGGAAAAGGGGGAAAAATATATACATTTAGGGGAGGGGAATGGAGCCGAATTTTTTGTTTTGGCCTGCCTACATTGATTTGACAGATGGCTACCAGTAGTGATCGAGCAAAGCGAGTGAGGTTGTTAGGGGATCCACGGGCATTCTCCCCCGCGGATAAGCATGGGGTCTTATTACGTGCAATCTCCTGTTTTTGGTGCTAATTAAGGTCCTGATTTTTGTTAGTTCATGATTCTTTCAGACGATGAAATAATTCCATAATAATTTAAATAAAATATATAAAAAAAATTGTTACAGTCTGCTCGAAATACAAAACTGATGGCGAATATAGCTGGCTGCCGGCTATTTGAGACAGCCATGCATTAAAATGACTGCAATTAGAAAAAGTTGCACCCTTTACCTAGGCAGTTTCGACTCTGCGAACTCCAATTTTGTCTACGCGAAGTATCATGACGCAAGTACGCCAAGAAATTTTCGCATACCTGATTCCCACTCAAGAGAGTAGTTTTATCATCAAAACTCCGCGGAAGTATGCGATCTGTAAATTCCTCACTCGGCGTGAAAGAGTAAAGTTTGAGGTTCGCGTGAGCTGTGCTGTACCTGACAAATAGACACAACGCGCAAATGTGATTGACTTTTTTACTTTTTACTTGTGGACTTATTGCAGAGGATATAAACAGTCAATTTAAACTGATACACTGAATTTTATAACTGTACAACTTACCTAAAGTGAAAAATATCAATTTGTTATCCAATTTACACTAAAACTTTGATCTAAAAAACAGTTTGGTAAGAAACATATTTAATGTACTACCTGTTTGCTTTTTCTTCGCGCTTTCACTTTCAAACTAAATCCATTGATTATGAATACTACCATTTTTTCCCAAACTATACTGATTTGACATGATTAACTACACACTGGCGCAAGCAACTGTAAAACATTATGTTACTGCCATAACAACTGTACTGATGATCTGGTTGCAGTGACGAGTGTTGCTGCCCTTGAAAAGAAAATAAGAACTCACCTCGACTGAGTCAGCTAAACTATCAAGTAAACCAAGTTAGCATACAGCTTCTTTTTAGATAAAACCCCCACCCACTTTAGTGACATGCCAAGACAAGTTTCGCAACGATTGAAAAACGAATTATTTGATATGTTTCTGGTATAGTTTTATCAAAATATTAATTGGTTTCATATTTTTGGATGTATTCATAACTAAATTACCTTCAACACGTGATATACATGTTGTAAAACAGAGATTTATTCCTATTTCTAAGTTTAAAAACAAAACACTTAGCGGGGTGCGTTTATTGACGCAGATTAACGAAAAACAAAAGCGCCCAAGAGATCAAGATCTGTATGTAGCCTACGTTCTTGGAACATTTCGCCCTTTATATTTCTATTCTAATACCCCTAAAATGTGAAAATAACGCATACATCTGAAATTTTTCTCATTGCTTTGCTTGCTCTCCTAACGTTGCATACGTTACAATGCGGAATGCGCAATGCGCAATGCTTATTCTCCTAACGTTGCAAAAATTACAGTGATATATCGTTCAATATAACGAGATATTTTAAACTAGGCTATATAGTGCGGGTGTATTAGAATTACACATCTAAAGTTCTCGCTGTTAACCCATATATGGATCGGTATGTCGGTGTAGGGATGGGGCGTGTGTTGTGTGTGTGTGTGTGTGTCTTATATGGCCTAAAACTACATATCTAGTGGGGGTGGGGGAGGAGGGGATGCAACGACATATTTTTGTATTTACATATGTACTAGTTTGCATGTGCGCACTGGACGGGACATTTGTTGATTTGTAGAAAGTTTTACTATAGTAGCCCTTACTTTTCTATTTTCTTTATATTTGCGACGTAATTTAAATATTTTTAATAAATGAATACTTCAATTGTAAATGTCATCATCTTCACACATCACATATTTACGTGCCGTAAAACACCATTCATCCGATTTTGATAGTTCCAAGTTTTTCAGAACTCCCATAAAAATGCTTGTTTATGTGTCGCTACATCAGACCTGTAGATAATTTTTGACTGCAATGAGTATTTTACTCGTCAGATTCAAAATGAATGAGTAACAAGGAACTCGTTCAGAGTAAACAATTTCTATAAATAGTTCATGCCTTCAAAATGGATGCGAATTAATATATTTTAAAAGAAAAAACTATTCTGATTAAACGGAAGTTTAAGAAAAAAACAAAAGAAACACTGTATGACATTAAGATATATATATTAGACACATGTTTGGAACAATTTGCATCATGTACATACGGAGTTAACTGTTCTTCAGGACAATACATACAAATATAATACTCATGATTTTTAAAAGTTATGAGTATTTGTAGTAAGTTGATGAGTTATGATAATCACTAAAACGTATGAGTAAAAACGTACAGCTCTGGCTACATTCCCATAGCAATGCCAAAGCAACGACGCGTTTGCCTCCATGGTATTGAATCAGAGAAACGCATGTATACGCAATATAGACGTAACTATGTATACGCAATATAGACGTAACTATGCATGCTTTACTGTAAATTGCTGTAATTGTATATAAATGGAAGAGGTTTAGCAAGAAATACATTTTTTAAAAACTCACAGATACCCAGCACTTCATTTACATATTTATATTAAAATACTTTCATGTATGGTATAAAGACGCAAATGAAATGTATGGTCTAACGAAGACTTTATATAAAAATGTATCAAATGCCAGTAATGCTTCTGTTTTAATAGAACAGTAACATACCAGGTCATATTGTATTTCAATAAATGTGGTACATCGGGTTTTTCGTGGTGGTGTAGGTGTTTGACTTAAAATTGACAAATAATGATACATTTTATTCTATAGCGCCAAATATTATGCCTGAAAGTGAGCCCTTCTTACAAGGAAATGCATTCTGCACAGTAGTTTGTACTACTATAGGTTATGTAGCAGGGTTAATTAAAACATTTTAAGACCGTTATCTTTAACAATCGTGAATTAGATCTGAACCATACGGTACTAACATAATTTATATGTGTATTGATTATGTGTATTGATTATGTGTATTGATTATGTTGATTGATATCAGATATCACACATTTATCATGAATAAATAATTTATTGGACCACTTTTAATTATTTTTTTCTGCAGAAAACGACCCTATAAAGTCTTTAAATCTAACATGGTTTATGGAAATACTCAATACTGATTGGCTAGTGAGGAGTTTTTAAAAAAGCTATATAAACTTCTGACGCCACGTCCCTCAACCGTTGGAACGTCATTTTAAACGATTTTCAACGTCGAAAAACATCCAAAACAACGAATCTAACATGGTTTATTAAAATATTCAATGTTGATTGGTATTGGGGTGGTCTGAAAAAAAGTTATATAAACCTGTGACGTCATATACGTCAACCGTTTTAAAAGACGTGAGACGCTATGTTCCAACAACACATTTAAATAGAATGAAGCTGTTTATTCTTCTCGTTTGATGTTGAGAGATAGGCATAAAATGTAAGTTGTGTTAATTTGTTTGTATTTTGTGCGGTCTCTCGACAAAATATGTTTAAAGAAATAAAATATTTCCAGCGGATTTATATTGTGCGAGATCAAAATCCGGTGTTTGGGACTTGAAACACATCGAAACCACGGGCGTGCGGCCCTTGGTATCGATGAACTTCAAGTCCCACCCACCAGGTATTGATCTGGGACAATATAAACCCGCTGGAAATTTTGTATCTCTTAAATAATATTGACCGGATGACGTGACATTGCGCAAAGAAGGAAACAAGCAAATGAGGCATACTATGACTCGTTATTTAAGTTTCAACAGAGTCACTGGGGGTTAACCCGGTA
The DNA here is from genome assembly GCA_037043455.1 of Cyrtodaria siliqua. Lineage (NCBI taxonomy): Eukaryota > Metazoa > Mollusca > Bivalvia > Adapedonta > Hiatellidae > Cyrtodaria > Cyrtodaria siliqua. Next base: position 12,975 of record JAWPHD010022859.1, on the reverse strand, counting down.
TAAGCGCAAATGGAAGCTCGACGAAAACCAGTCACGGTTGCTAAACGAAAAGTCAATATTGCCTGTATTGTCGGTGACGCGCGAAAGTCTAGGTCCCCAGCAGGGGTTTGACCAAATGGAAGATAGATAGATTTAGATAGTATTATGTAGTTATGCGGCATATTGATGTCAATGTATAAATCTGTCACGGCGTCTTGACGATTGCAATTCTAATGACACGGTTTCTCCCTTACAGTGTCACGGATTTTCTACGACAATTACAGGGTTATCTATTGGAAGGAATCGTAGCTACTAGTAGGTTTGAGAGTGTGATGCTGGTTTCTTTTGAGGAAGGATCTTCCATATGCATCAATGAAGTAGATATTAGTACATCGATGGAAGATGAAAGTGACGAGTCCACCTTAAAGGGACACACGGCAATCGAGTTTAGTCAAACTTACTTTTTCTACATAAAAGTTGCATTTGTTTAATCATTAATATTAATTATAAGAATAATATACGGCAAATTGAATTTTGCATTTATTACTAATTTCATCAGTAGTATATTCAAACCCATGGTAGAATAACGAAGAAAAGTTGAACAATCAACATTGTATTTAAATATATGCACGTAGGTTTAAAGTCAAAATGATACTGGATTAATAAATCGAAAGGCTTTTTTTAATGCTCAACCCGGGGCTAGAGGGCATAAACGGTAGCGAGCTTTTTTCACTACCGTTCATGAATAATCTCAATCAAACCGAGACTGCAACATTTTTTTTATTTATCGTGTTCGGTGATTTCCAAATTTCCTATTTTATGCTTTCTACCTTTAACGAGTACACCAGTGAATACAAACTTGTAGTATATTTATTTACACTACAATGGCAAACTCATGGAATATTAAAAAACACAAAAAACAAACAAACAAAAAAAACAACAGCAACATATATATGATGGGTAAGACAGGTATATGAATATTTAGTAGCGTCACAATAGTCTTTGACACAAGTGTGTACTTCGACCAGTCTACACAAGCCGCATGCATTCATATATGGAAAGCCGTATTGGCTTTTATTAATAACTTCATTTGGTGATATCACCTATTAGAATATGCGATACCAACAAATGGTGTTTGCAAAGGCAATACGACACCACATGATGATGGGTGTGTTCATAGTTTTAAATTGTTCTCTTCCTGAACAGTAGTACTCACTGGGTGTAAACCCTAGCAAATGGATTCTCGACGAAATCCAGCCACGGTTGCTCATCGACAGTGTTTCGGTTTCGCCACGAACAGTCAAAGATTCTCAACGATGTCTGTTTACAAATATGGATTTTGAATGAAAATGGTAAGCATTTTGCTTTTTAGGGAGTTTTTCACGCGAAATACATCCTTATATACGCTAATATGAGTTAAATAATTATGTGTAATAACAGTGTTTTGCATAGTTTCTATATAAACCACATTGTATACATCAATTTATAAAAAATACTTTTTAAAAACGTCAAAACGTATAGCACTTTAATACATTATGCTTTATCAGAACATGTATACAAACCAGTAGAAAATAATAATTAGTTCATATTGTTTGTTTAAAAAAAAATGCATGTCACGGTTTCTCCCTGAAAGTGTCACGGCATCTCGTTGACAACATGTTTAATGTAACGGTTACTCAACGATGATTTTTCTCTTTTCAGAGTCTAACTGGCAGATGCAAACATTATTTTCTGTGGTTTTCATGATGTACATAAGCGGTTAGACAATGTGTCGAAAGTCACAGGGACAACAAATAATAATATAGACAGTTGAATCAAACTACGGGATTAATCATGAAACTATTCCATCATTACTGATGAAATATAATCAACAGTTTGTAATATGCAAAAAACAATTTGCCTTATACTATTCTTATAATTAATATTAATGATTAAACAAATGCATTTTGTTATGTAAATATACTACTTTAAACTGAGTATATTGTACCAGTTTGTCATCTTGTGTTTCGTTTCGACAAGAGTCATGCATATGGTAATACATATCAATATATATCGTTTGTTTAAATAGTATTATTAAAACTCTGTACTCATAACTAATTGAGCCTGATAGAAAAATATTCAGTAACACTACATGTATTGCACGATGTATATATTTTTGTTCTATATATGTACATATATGTTGACTTTCGTCTATGTTAACTTTTGAATTTGTATTGTATGCTATAATTTTATGTATATGCTCTCCTACATCTTGGAGGAAAAATAAAGAATCTATCTACCTTTATGAATATGGAAGATCCTTCCTCAAAAGAAACCTCTAACACACTCTCAAACCTACTGGTATCTACGATTCCCTCCATTGACCAACCTTGTAATTGTCGTAGAAAATCCGTGACAGTGAAAGGGAAAAACCGTGACATTAGAATTGCAATCGTCAGGACACCGTGACAGATTTATACAATGGCATTGTTGTGCCGAATAACTATATATTGACTATTCGTCGCGCAACCGTGACTGGTTTTCGTCGAGAATCCATTTGCGTTAATACCGGGTTTACCCCAGTGGTATTTAGAGTGTACACGTTACAGCGTCGAAACCTATGGAACGCCATGACTGTCTTAGGATGTTGCCGATTAATATATTTAGTGCATTTCGCTTTATATGTGGTAGATCTTTCATGATATGCAGTGCATTTTTAATTATGTGTAGTAAATAAATATTTATATAATGAAAAAAACACAGCATATAATAGAAAAAACACTGCATATCATAAGAAATGCACCACGTATAAAGCCGTTTGTACCAAATATAATGCAGTTGAAACCACCGAATATAAAGACGCATCCACCACGTATATTAAAATGTGTACCACATATAAAGTCAACAGAAGCACTGCATATAAACAGGAGTAAGTATAAGTATAAGTATACTTACTCCCTGATATAAATACAAACCTACTTCATATAATGTTCAAAGGACCTCATAATTTATATTAGATAAACTACTGCATATAGTAATAAATGCACTACATATAATGATAACTGGACCACGTATAATGGTTTATCTACCGCATATAATGATTAATCTACTGCATATAAATTGTTTTCTACCACATATAAATATTTATGCACCGCATATCATGAAAGGTCTACCACATATAAAGGGAAATGCACTGCATATATTAATCGGCAACATCACAAGACAGTCATGGCGTTCCATAGAAACCGGCCTTTTGATTGAGTCAAAGTGACCATGGCATTTCACCTACTAACCAATAGGATTGTTGCTTAACGAATAGCAATATAGAATTAAAGTGTCAATACGTTCAAGAATAACATGACCTTGACATCTGAGGTACTAAGCCCACTATATTATACTCTTTGTACATATGCTGTGTGTATCAGTTACCTATTTATAATATGCATTGCGTTATGTGCAACATCTCAATAAATCTCCATAAAGAAATTGAAATTGAAATTACTATTAACTGCTTTATTTAAAGTTGCTATCCTGCCAACAACAGCCAAATTTTACAACATGTGTACACCGTTTCTAAACATATTGATGACGAGGTATATATATATATATAACTTGCATATTTCGAGAATCCCAACTCTATAGACACACTATAAATGGTTTTAACCAGCCAAGAAAACCCCGAAAACTGGAGCGTCGAATTAAGAGTTACCAACGCATAATTCATTTTACGCATACTAAGTCTCGGGTATTTAATGTACCCGTGAATAAACCTATACTTTAATCAGCACATATACACTTTTTTATGAGCTGAACACATGGATAAAGTTTGGATAAATAATTGTGTAGTGTAATGTTGCCGTTATTTGGCGGGTTAGTGTCATTAAAGGGAATGTATTGGATATGAAACAATTTTACGTAACATGGATGCATATAACTGCAATTTCACATCGACTAATAACTGCATCGACAAATAATTGCGTCGAATTAAGAGTTACCAACGCATAATTCATTTTACGCATACTAAGTCTCGGGTATTTAATGTACCCGTGAATAAACCTATACTTTAATCAGCACATATACACTTTTTTATGAGCTGAACACATGGATAAAGTTTGGATAAATAATTGTGTAGTGTAATGTTGCCGTTATTTGGCGGGTTAGTGTCATTAAAGGGAATGTATTGGATATGAAACAATTTTACGTAACATGGATGCATATAACTGCAATTTCACATCGACTAATAACTGCATCGACAAATAACTGCTTGCAATTTCACATCGACTAATAACTGCTTGCAGTTTCACATCGACAACTAACTGCTTGCAATTTCACATCGACTAATAACTGCTTTCAATTTTACATCGACTAATAACTGATTGCAATTTCACATCGACTAAAATAACTGATTGCAGTTTCACATCGACTAATAACTCAATTTTACATCGACTAATAACTGATTGCAGTTTCACATCGACTCATAACTGCTTGCAGTTTCACATCGACTAATAACCGATTGCAATTTCACATGGAATAGTAACTGATTGCAGTTTCACATCGACTCATAACTGTTTGCAGTTTCACATCGACTAATAACTGATTGTAATTTCACATGGACTAATAACTGATTGCAGTTTCACATCGACTAATAACTGCTTGCAATTTCACATCGACTAATAACTGATTGCAATTTCACATGGACTAATAACTGATTGAAGTTTCACATCGACCAATAACTGCTTGCAATTTCACATCGACTAATAACTGCTTGCAGTTTCACTCGGCTTATAACTGCATGCACTTTCACATCGACCAATAACTGCTTGCAATTTCACATCGACTAATAACTGCTTGCAGTTTCACTCGGCTTATAACTGCATGCACTTTCACATCGACCAATGACTGCTTGCATTTTCACATCGACTAATAACTGCCTGCAGTTTCACTCGGCTTATAACTGCCTGCATTTTCACTCAGATTATAACTGCCTGCAGTTTCTCTCGGCTTATAGCTGCATGCAGTTTCACTCGCCTTATAACTGCCTGCAGTTGCACTCGGCTTATAACTACCTGCAGTTTCTCTCGGCTTATAACTGCATGCAGTTTCACTCGGCTTATAACTGCCTGCAGTTTCACCCGGCTTATAACTGCTTGCATTTTCACATCGTCTAATAACTGCCTGCAGTTTCACTCGGCTTATAACTGCTATACCGACAGATAGGATATTTAGCAACGTTTTAGCATTTCGCATCTAGCTATCAATTATTGATGAGGTCGACCCCGTATAAGGACCCTTAAACACTTTGCATGCGATTTATTAATCAAATATTCCAGCATTAAAGGCCGATATCAGACAAAGTGCGTCTCAGTTGGGTTACACGTGTTGGAAAATAAATGGAAACTTCTTGCATTGGTGCGTTTTGCTATCTAGATGTTTGAAATAATTTCATCATACCATAAAAGAATGTGTTATCACATATTTCAAAATTACTAGGTTAAAAATGTCTCACATTTAAGGGCAGCATCGTGTCTCCGGTGGGTGACAGATGTTGATAGAAAAGACGTAATGGCTTGCTTGGCTGACACGTATATGGTCCCCGTTGTTTTAAATTATACAACTCGATTGTATTTCGTTTCTCAGAATAGACAGGCATCTTCAAATCAAGTGCAGTTTACATAGTTTATCTTCCATCTAACACCAACGTTTTGTAATATATATGTTATATATATTTGTTTATATCATATTTCTTCCATCGCGGATCCACTTATTAACATATACGTGATTGAATATGCGTAAAATGAATTATCAGTTTGTAGCTATTAATTCGACGCTCCAGTTTTGGGGTTTGGCCTGGATGGTTTAGAGTTTAGATTCTCAAAATATGTCAGTCATATATACACCTCGCCGTCAGTAGAAGCCGTTTATATTTTACCTATAGAGTTTAGATTCTCAAAATATGTAAGTTATATATACACCTCGCCGTCAGAAATTTGCCTGTTGATGGCGGGATAGGGTATTTAAGCGGTTAAAACCAGACACAAAGTACATGATCTTTACCCCGTACTAGTCCCCCTAAGACCATCCAAAATATGGAAGTCGTAGGCATTTCGTGTTAATAGTGATATCTCTTTTGAATCATGACAAGATATTGTGTACCTTCAATTTTAGAGGGGATGTCGCTCTCTCAAGATCATAGGAAGGGTGCAATAAGGTCAAAGGTCACCAAGTGGATTTTGCAGTGCTAGCAGGCAGGAAATTGCCTAATACTGTATTATGCAGCGTAATGCACACATATTTATGCATGGAATATGTAAATAATTGAGTTTATTATTATTCCTGAACAACCTTCACTGTTTTGCACCAATGATTAATTAGGTCAAAGGTCAATAAGTGCAATACTAAAACTACATAACTGGTAATCATAAATAGTATGCAAACTAACTGAGTTTCCTATTACGCTTAAACAGCAACGTTTCATAACTAACTACCAGAAAAACTGTCATTTAGCAATATATGAATTGTTTATCTAACCCTTTTGTGTTTGTGATGTCGTTTGCTTTTATTATTACTTTTGCCTTCTTGTTTGTCTGTTTGCATGTTTGTTTCTGTGTTTTGTGGTTGACTGTCCTCCTTGAATGCTACTTTCCCTGTTCGATCTTTTTATATGTCTTTTGAACAACCAGTGGCACATGCACACTCAAATAGACACATTTGGTCTGACTGGACTGACTGGTAGCATTTGCAACGTGCTGTGCTACACGTTGTCTTGCATCCACATGACACAAGCTGGATACAAGCATTTGGAACAGAGGGTTTCCTCATCCAGATTGGTGTCAAGATACCATCACTGACGCACCATCCTCCTGTATTTGTTGGGTCTTCAGGTTGGAAATCGACATCGGTAGCATTGATCCAGATTTTCGCCTGATAGTTTGCCCTCTTCACATGAAGTTTAAGTGCATCTGAGGTTGGTGGTAAGAGCTCCAAAGATTTTCTAGCCTTCATAAACAAACGATAACGGCATACATCAATGTTTGGCTCATGATCCTCCTGCGAACAACCATACAATCCGCAGAGATATTGTGCGATCGGTAACAGACCTCCGTCGCGACCAATACCTCGTAGTAAGTCCGGAACATCACAGAATCGCTTCCAACATGTCTTCTTGCTGATTCCATGAAAGGACGACGTGGTATCACATCCCGTCAATGCATGAAAACCGAGGATGTTTCGTCTAACATGTTCGTCAAGCTTCTGAGATATGGTGTGTATCGGATAACACTTTCTTTGCTTTCCAGTCCCTGAAACTATCCATGTCTCTACCTCATGCCCAGTGTGATGGATACGAAGTAGCAAAACATCTCTGTCCCGACAAACGACTTCTAAACGGCTGTATCCTCTGTTTACTGCATCCCTCGCATGTAGTATCATTCTGGTGTCGGCTTCTTCGTGATTTACACACAAGTGTTTGGCATCAAAGCTGCTAGATTTTGAATTCGTCTCTCCTGAGAAACCTCCACCAACAACAATAGTTGATCCAATTGGATGAGTATCTGAGCGATTCATCACCTCAGTAGAAAGGAACTCAGCCAAGTCCGCTTTGTTATCTTCCTGTGATATGTACTGATCCCATACTTGATGAAGTGGGATATCTGGACTTGCGATGAGTTTTCGTATTGGCCGACGTTTGCCAGATCTCTTGCTTCTTGTGGAAGCTTTGATCGACCGACCACCAAAATAACGATCAAACGTGACATCAATGCGTGTGGTAGTGCTGTTAAAATGCCTGTACACTGTCTGTATAAATATAGATGCGTAATCTCCGAACGTCTGGCATCCCTGAGGTTTTCCCAAAGTCTGGATCAAAGCATGGCCGTCTATTATTACACAAGTTGGAGTGTCCGTATTCGAGATATTCTGTGGTGTTTCAACGCCATTGTCGCCATTATAAATGTACAATAATTGACTTTCAGCAATACGAGTTGGGTAAATAATACTAAGAAACTCTATATAATACGTCTCTGTTTGAATAAACATAGTACACTACTCTAAAACTAGAAGAAAGTGTGCACTCATTGACCTTTGACCCAATCTATTTATAACCTATTTAAACTAAATATATCTTAAATTATAACGGTTTCGTTTGGTCACCATTTCAAGTAATAATAGATATAATTTTGACTATAAAACACATTTAAAAATGTCATATGTATTACACGCCAAATAAAAGCTATGAAAAAAACGCACTTGGTGACCTTTGACCTCATTAAGACCTCATAAGGGCCCTGAGAAAACGACATCCCCTCTAGAAATTAGGTACTTTGTATCTAGAAGCAATTAAGCCTATACGTTTGCTATTAACAAAAAATGCCTACGAAAGTGATTTTTAGACACATATCTCAGGATATTTGGCCAACTATACGTTGACCTCAAACATAAGATCCCATTTGATGCGTGACACATCGTCTATTACTAATATATACACACATAAAATAAATACAAAAGTCGAACATGAAATATAGCATTCACGGTATGCAGCCACCACAAAACACGCATTCAAAACTAACAACCATGACAAGGATAATCAGCAGAAAATGTATGCGACATCGCAAAATCAAAGGGTTGACAATATAATTACCGAATGCATACGGTCAGTGAAAAAGAAGGATGCTGTGCGTTTAAACCGGGCTGTAAGGTGCACCAAACCGGGCTGTAAGGTGCACCAAACCGGGCTGTAAGGTGCACCAAACCTTGCTCTTAACTATAGTCACCCCAATAAACGGGACAATCCCCATCATGTTATATCTTTTAAATAACAACCTATGCGATAATAGTAAAACACAAACTTTCAGATGATCATGTTTATATGAATAAACAAGTATAGAAAGCCACACAGTGAGTACTCAATACCTTGTCAAAGAAATACAATACTTCACCGTTAAGGGCAAGACAAGACAAGATTGAAGACAAACATTAGACGTTACCTTTCTGTTCAGGCTTTAAGTTGACGTCATCATAGTCTTGAAATAATGCGATGAAACTGTGTTGGTGTATATATCATCATACACATCATGGTCACAAGTTCAATATCTCCTATTTAAAGCCGTTTCAACCTATCACCTTGCAACGTACTGCATGTTTAGTGGTTGACACGTTTACAGCTCGCCACTATGCTTTCTTCGTTAATTGCGCGAGGACCCGACCAATAGCGGACCGGTTTAGAAATTATGCACAAGACACAAACCCTTTTATTGCCGAACTCGTTCAGAATCTTATTAAAACAAACATTTATTAATTAAAATCCGAAACCATTCATTTAAGTTATCGAACGTTTCAAAATGAGGGAAGACGATTACAAACGCGCCGTCACATACTAAAAATCTGTTAACAGCCTATACTGTAAAAGAAATGGCATAATTGCAAATCTAAAAGAATAACACATCTGAAAGAAGAAGTTCGTGTTAAACAAACGACATTGTTGCAATATTTAAATACATGCTGACTAAATAGACATTGGATGCCATTACGAGTCAATGCCACTCGGAACAGCCTTTCAGGAGTGGTGTGGTCTAGTAGTAGAGCGTTGGACCCATGATCGAAACGTCGTTGGTTCGATCCCCGCCATTGCCATATGCGTTGTGTCCCTGAGGAAGACACGTTATCTGCATTTGCTTAGTACTGGTTCTACCCAGGAAGACATCGAAAGTGATTCATATAAGTTCATAGAGCTTTCGTTACAATCGATGTAAAATAAATAAGTTTAAACTAACAGCCTTTCATAAGTTATTTCGCATTAGCACTTATATATTTTACAAATACTTGAATTTTCAGTTCATCGCTTGTTTGAATAAACGATGAAATGCGAGCAAGTGCTTTTATACACCATTAACATACTGTTATACTTTTATATTGTTGTAGCATGAACCATTTGGATGATACAACAATATACGTTAAGTGGTTTATGTTTCCTGCGCGGTAGGATTCTGTGATAATAAACAGATCAGCCATTTCTGGTGGCCTAATAGCAGTTATTAGCTACAAGAAATAGCAGAGTTAAGAGTAAAATATCAATAATGCCGATTTGGTCTGTCAAATAATCTCTGTGTGTAATTAATAACAGCTGTATGTGGTGTCTTTCACAATCATACTAATTTTCATTGAGCGATAGTAATCTAAATTATTTATAATCATACTAGTATTATTGAAATGTTGTCGTTTCGTCTTAAGATGGAATATTGCGCATGTTTGGCGAATTTTAATTAAAGGCAGCATATGCTTATTAGTGCGTAAAATGAAACTGTCGACAACGTATTAATTAGGAAGTCTTAAATAATTTACGGAATTACGCAGTCAATTCAAACGAACAAATTTCAAGTTTGTTAACGATTCTAAATAAATATTTTCTATACACTGAGAACCAATGTACTATTATGTTGTATCCCATATGCACTGCGCTTATACAAACGGATAGCTTGCAGGGTCAACTGGTTTAGTTATAGTACAGGTATATGTAAATAACAGTAAGATGTAAACGTTGGCTAAAAAGGTTGCATAACTTATTACCAATGAGTAATCTTTGTGCTTCTTGCTTCCAGGCGATCGCCTTTCAGGATTTATTCAAACGGATTATTTCAATTCACACCTTGAGACATTGGATGGTTTAATGCAAATTTGACGCTAATGTTATACATTAATGCTTGACATTAAGTCTGTATCATCTTCGTTCAAGTAGAAAATAAAAACATTGTGGCATTAAAATCAATTCTTGGATGTCAGAGTGAAATTCATTATAGGACACGCGATCATAAGCTATTGTTTGGGTCGCTTGTTTCAGCCATTTTTTTTTACCTTTCAGACAAAATACATCGCGTACCTAAATAAATTGTATATAAGTGAAACAGACATTTTTAGTGTTTAATAAAAATACGTTACTTTTCAAAATCGGTTGAGAAATAAACAAATCATGCGCGAAACTGTTTTGATGGGGGAATTTTCAATGCAACATTCTGCTGCCTGAAAAAATAGAGAGATTTTTTTCAGATTTTTTATCCAAAAATGATTTTAAATTGTTGAATATTCATAAATTAAGACACCCTGAAAGTTTTATAGCAAAATATGAAGGCTAACTGAAGTTATATGAAATTTCCCTATTTTCTGCTGTCACGTCAACAAACAATTTACATGGGAAAAGCCCTATCAAAAAATAATTTGGACTGTAAAATATTTATTTCTGAACTGATTTTCAAAACTAAGAATTTTTTATTTCCAGCTGAAAATACCGGTTCTAGTGATATATAATTCATGTACGTATTATTTAAATTGCTCAAGCTACCGCAGAAAACACTGTCTGAAACAAGCGCCCGAACAACAGCATTAATCTGACTAGTATAAAGGCACATATACCAGTGCTTTTATGATATGTAAATTCTGATCACGTCTTTTCGCAATGTGCCATCTCAATTATAAATGGTCCAATCTCCATAAGTACGAAAGCACAATCCATCTATTGTCCTTGTAATTGATTGTGTGTGTTTGTATGCGCGTGTTTTGGTTCACTGGGTTCTGTGAATGCTACCTTTTCTGTTCAACGTTTACTGCCTACTTTTAAAATGCTGTCACTAACCCGCCAAATAACGGCAACATTTTGTCCAGGTGTTCAGATCATATAATAATGGATATGTGCTGATTAAAAGTGTAGATTTTTCCATGGGTTCTTAAAATACCCGTGTCTGAATATGCGTAAAATGAATTATGAGTTGGTAACTCTTAATTCGATACCCCAGTTTTGAGGCTTGGCTTGGCTGCTTAAAGCCGTTTATATTGGTCTGGAGTTTGGATTCTCAAAATATGTAATATATATATATATACCATGTCGTCAGTAGGTTTACATCTGTTGTAAAATTTGCCCGTTGCTGGCGTGATAGCTACTTCACTGCTACAAATAGGCACCCTCGTGATATAACTGTAAGGCTGCTAAAAGCGACGTTAAACCCCATACACGCAAACATTCGATTTGAAAAGATAATTCTACGATGCTTTTATCAAATCTTATTTGGAATAAATAGTAGACTTTTGCGATTTCACATGTCTTCTTTCTATTATATTTTACTCAATATATTTTGTTTTGCGAACATGACTATCAAAAAATACATTCTATGGTGACGGGATTTACAAACTTCGTACTATACATGGTCATGATCACTTTCATACAATCTTTATATAAAACTTACTAGAACATTTCGCAAAAGAAGTTATTCTCCTATAATATTGCAACACGCCGCTTGTCTGGTGGTTGACCTATTTACAGTTCGCTACTTAGCTTTCCTCTGATTGTTTGATGACCCGACAGATTGCGGTCACTATGATGCCGTATACCTAAGTCCTAAAAAGGATGGTTGCGTTTTATGTTTGTAGGAAAAATTGTCTTGTCATGCCCTTAACGGGTTATGCTCTTGTTGCTCTGACTTCTGCCAAGTCAGTGAGTTCTTACTATATTCATATAGACATGGTCATCGTTGTGCGAAATAATATTGTGCGCCGGTGATTTTGTTTATTTACGGGTGTCCTGTATAACTGAAATGGCATTAGTGTAATAGTGAGGTTGGTGCACATCAGAACCAGGTTTAAACCCCAGCGACCTTTTTGCCACAGAACATTCCAAGGCGGTACCCTTGTTTACACATTTACTACTGTTAATCCTTATGTTTGTTGTTTGTTTTGAATGCATGCTTTTGGATGACTGAGATCTGTGAATAATATATTTGTGGCGAATGTATGCTTTTGGATGACTGAGATCTGTGAATAATACATTTGCTCTACGACTTCTGTATCTCCCTGTATATCCTACATGTCGGATTAATGGTTAGCCAATACATCTTGCACACTTCATACTTTATAAATAATCGCATATAATTACACAGTATATGGAATAATTTCCAAACTGTCCTATTTCCTATGAGGAAATTTGAAATTTCATTTGAGATAAACCAAATTAGGACTTCAACGAAAGGAACATATAAT
>JAWPHD010022858.1:0-23839 GCA_037043455.1 Cyrtodaria siliqua | reverse complement strand
ATGGCTTCCAACCTTCTTGTTCTCTTTTTCACCGCAGCCAGCTGGATGCACTTTCAGCCAGATCAAATTAGTTTCACCGGAGTTATGGACCTTGAATTGCTGAAACGTACCATATGTTGCCTTGTGAACACTCTAGCACCTTCATTTATTATTTGATCTTTACCAAACTTGCACATGTCGTTAATATCAATGAAAGCTCTGAAAACTTCTTAAACCAGTCAGATCGGATCAGTAACACCAGAGTTACGGCCCTTGTTTTTCTGAAAAATGCCGTTTTCTGCCTTGTGAACACTCTAGCACCTTCATTTATTATTTGATCTTTACCAAACTTTACCAGATTGTTACTATCAATGAAAGCTCGGACAAGTTCATAAACCAGCCAGATCGGACCAGTAACAGCAGAGTTATTTTAGTTTAAAATGCTATATTTGATTAAAACTTGGTTTATTTTACTGATCGTCAAACTGTGTCAAGTAATAATAGTACTTCCTGTATAAGACATCAATGGAAATGTTTCTGCTTTCAAGGGTATGTGTTCAGTATATGTGTAAACATGACTAGATATGCTTACTTTCACATTCATTTGCATTGATTCTCCAGAATGTCAGAATATCTATTGATATGCATACGCATGATTTAATGGGTATATAAAAGTATTATTACATCATTGTACGAAGGAAATAAGACATCAATTCAAATGAGGAACATTTCCACTGATGTCAATGTTGTAATAACATTTACATATTATACCCATTAAATCACGATACGTATGCATATCAATAGATATTCTGACATTCTGGAGAATGAATGCGAATGAATGTGAACGTAAGCATATCTAGTCTGTTTACACATATACTGAACACATACCCTTGAAAGCAGAAACATTTCCACTGATGTCTTATACAGGAAGTACTGTTATTACTTGACACATTTTGTCGATCAGTAAAATAAACCCAGTTTTAATCTAGTTGCGTTGCGTTCTGTTAAATACCATTACCCCGCTGGGTATTGGTATTTAACGGAATTGAACGAAACCATATATATATTACCTCATTTGAACTGATGATGTCTTTTTTCCTTCGTGCATTGATGTAATAACACTTACATATACCCATTAAATCATACGTATGCATATCAATAGATATTCTGGAGAATAAATGCGAATGAATGCGAAAAGTAAGCATATCTAGTCATGTTTACACATATACTGAACACATACCCTTGAAAGCAGAAACATTTCCACTGATGTATTATACAGGAAGTACTGTTATTACTTGACACATTTTGTCGATCAGTAAAATAAACCCAGTTTTAATCTTGTTGCATTGCGTTCCGTTAAATACCATTACGCCCCTAGGTATTGGTATTTAACGGAACGGAACCATATATACATTACCTCATTTGAATTGATGATGTCTTTTTTCCTTCGTGCAATGATGTAATAACACTTACATATACCCATTTAATCATACGTATGCATATCAATAGATATTCTGATATTCGGGAGAATCAATGCGAATGAAAGCGAAAGTAAGCATATCTAGTCATGTTTACACTTATACTGAACACATATCCTTGAAAACAGAAACATTTCCAATGATGTCTTATATAGGAAGTACTGTTATTACTCGACATAGTTTGTCGATCAGTAAAATAAATCCAGTTTTAATCTTGTTCTGTTCCGTTAAATACCATTACCACCAGGTTATTGGTATTTAACGGAACGCAACGGAATCATAAATACATTACCTCATTTGAATTGATGAAGTATTTTTTCCTTCATGCAATGACCCATTAAGTCTAAAGTTAAGTACTCTACACAGATGTGCATAACAATTGTATATCTTTATATCATTATTATTAAACGCCTTCTGGTGCCTCCGTCTTGGTTCCGTTCCATTCTGTTGCATTCCGCAAAGTACCAATAGCCTAATGATTTATATTCAGGAAATTTTTATGATTTCATTCAGGAAATCTAAAACAAGACTAAAATCTATAGTATCAAATAACTCTTTCATAGTATTAACATTATAGTACCTTTGACGCATAGGATCAAAGTCTACACATTCCAACAAGATACCGGATTTCAGTGAAACTTTGCGGGGATGATCAGTACCAAGCCTAGTTGTACATATCGTCACTGTGTTCCGGTTGAATGATTTTGGTGGAGTTATGGCCCTTTAAAGGTTTTAATACACAAGCTTTGTCCTGACTAGTTCTCCTGAAGCCCTGGCCGGATTTAAATGAAACTTTTTAGGGATGATCAGGTCCAGGTCTAGTTGTGCAAATCATCAGCGTGTTCCTGTTGAATGATTTTTGGCAGAGATATGGCCCTTTAAAGTTTTTAATACACAACGTTTTTCTGGACTCGTTTTCCTGAACCCCTTGCCAGATTTCAACGAAAGTTTGCATGGTTGATCGGCACCAAGCCTAGTTGTGCATGTCATCGTCGCGTTCCAGTTTACGTAATTTTGGCAGAGTTATGACCCTTTAAAGGTTTTTGATACACAAGCTTTTTCTGGACTAATTTTCCTGAACCCCTGGCTGGATTTCAACAAAACTTGACAAGGATGATCAGTATCAAGCCTAGTTGTGCATAACATCGCCATATTCCAGTTGAATGATTTTTGGCAGAGTTATGGTCTTTTAAATGTTTTAATGCACAAACTTTGCCCAGATTAGTCTCTTCTGAACTCCTTGCTGGATTTCAACGAATCTTGGCGGGGATGATCAGTACCAAGCCTAGTTTTGCATTCCATTGCCATGTTCCAGTTGAATGCATTTTGGCAGAGTTATGACCCCTTAAAGCTTTTACTACACTAACTTTGTACAGGCTAGTTCTCCTGAACCTCTGGCCGGATTTCAACAAAACTTGGCAGGGATGATCAGTACCAAGCCTAGTTGCGTATATCAACGCCATGTTCCGGTTGAATTATTTTTGACAGAGTTATGGCGCCTTGTACATTAACTTTATCTGTAGCCAGTAGAACGTCCACATGCCCTCTTTGACTTTTTGTTTATCCGATCTTTACCAAACTTTACCAGATTGTTAATAACAATTAAAGCTCGAACAAGTTCGAAAACCATCCAGAGCGGATCATTAACCGCGGAGTTGTGACCGTTGATTTATTTAAAAATGCTATATTTTGCCTTGTTAACACGATAGGGTCTTCATTTTTCATCCGATCATTATTAAACCTTACGAGATATCAATGAAAGCTCGCACAGATTCGAAAAACGGCCATATCGGACCAGAAACAGCGGAGTTATGGCCCTTGATTTATTTAAAAATGCTATAATTTGCATCGTTAAGACGATAGGGCCTTCATTTTTCATCCGGTCTTTACCAAACTTTGCCAGATTGCAATGAAAGCTGCGATAAGTTTGAAAAACAGCCATATTGGACCATTTACACGGGAGTTATGGCACTTGATTTTCTGGAATATGCTATATTTTGCCTCATTAAGATGAAAGGGCCTTCATTTGGCAGGATTTCAGTGAAACTTTTCAAGGATGATCAGTACCAAGTCTAGTTGTACATATTGTCACCGTGTTCCGGTTGAATGATTTTTGCAGAGTTATGTTCCTTTAAAGATTTTAATCCTGACTAGTTCTGCTGAAACCCTGGCCGGATTTAAAGAAACTTTTTAGGGATGATCAGCTCGGACAGGTTTACGTGTTGGCCCCCTGCTATATTTACGGTTGAAAAAAAAAAAGGACTACCTGGCCCCCAGAATAACTTTTTTACTGTATATCATTTATGTACTTTCCACAACACTGAAAATATTTAAATTTGGATGTCAAATAAGCAAGTTATTGAATGCAACACATACACCCATCAGAACCGCAAAATTGCCTTATTTTGATCGCTTAAAACACCTGGCCCCACTCGGAAGTATTTAATACAGCTTTGATCGGTAATAACGTTTTGTACCACAATATCCTAAATACACACTATGCATCGTGTAATACCCGAGGATATACACAGCATATGTTAGTTATTGTGGTACAAATACACTTGCACGTGTACGGACGATAATGCACTCGTTAACGCTCGTGTATTATCTCCCCGTACACGTGCAAAACGCATGCTCTATTCTATACATATATTTATTTAGCTGAAGATAACTACTTTCTAAAACTGTAAGAATAATTTAAATCGTATAAAAATTGGCAAAGTTATAAGTCGATGTATATATACATGTGAAATCGTATTTTTTAGCCGCGATATTTTGGTTCGGACCACCTGGCCCCCAAAATATTTTTATGAAATACTTTACCGAAAATCGTTTTGTTTATATATTCTTAAAGCATATGTTATGTACTTTATTTAAATGTAAAAATGACTAAGTTCTGTCTAAAAATGACAAAGTTATAAGCTTTTGAAAACAGCTGTTGAATTTGCCGATTTTATAAATGTTACAAATATCAACCGACAGAGTTATGCGTGTTATAGTGACAGGACTGACAACAGTAAAATAAAAACCAACACAGTGTGTTTCATTATGTATAATTATACATAATACAAATAATGCATTTCTTTTTTTTTTTCTTTTTTTTTTTTTTTTTCATTCGTTCATTCATTCTCGCAGAAAACATATAAAACAATGTATTTACATGCATATAACTAAAACAATACTGCAATTATACATTATTCAAAACAATAATAATTATAAGAGACTAGCTATTCATGTATTTTAAATATATCGAATGCAAAAAAAAAAGTGTCCGTATAGGACGCATAATTGACAAACTAATGAAGTATTTTTGAATTTTATTTAATTTGGATTCGCAGACTGACATTTTCGGCATTTTTCTAGCTTTCGGAAATGGCTCAAAAATACCCTCACTTAATCATTTAATAAGATGTCTCCTCATTTCAGGAATATCCAATCGACATTGGGCTATATCAAAATTAAATCCTCTACCTGTATATCCATGAGTAATACAATAATAAAAGTATACATATATTTAAAGCAGAACAGTAATAAATAGTTGATTCAACAGAAAGAATGAGTCGACCTGACCACAGACATATTAATAATTTAATAATTATTTGTTGTTAGGTCTTTGACCTGAGTCGGCACAATCACATCGCGAAAATAATTACTTTCGATCATGACATTTTTTTACATCTATTTTGCATGCAACCGACACAATGATGCTAATTGTACATGTATAATCTTCAAAAAATCCATTTTTTTTAAAACTTACATTTCCATGCTCTAGCCCCCTTCGTCTCAGTCAGTTATCTCAAATAGCTTTAAATAGGGTTCTTATTTGTGATGAAATGCCCCATACAGAAGATAGATAGGGAATTAAATTAAATATAAATAAATGTATTGTTTGCTGGTTTCGGCGCCAGCCGTTGGCCTCGCAGGAGGTGTGTCTGTGTAAGCCTATCAAAACTCGAGTTGAAAGCGATACAGAAATTATGAAAGCTTATTAAACTGATTGCTGATTGGCTAAATTTGTCTGACAAGGCCGAAGGAAACTAGTTTTGTTTATAGAGTGTAGTTGTTGATAAATGCAGCTTACTCCCTGATAAATGGTATATCGTTAGGTGATTTGTTACGCTGTACTTCAAACGTGACCGGAAAAGATATAGAAAGGAATAGAATGGTAACTGGTAATGAAACCCTATTAAAAATTACATATCGTCGTGATTTCCTTTCAAGGTCTTCTCCAAAACCACACGGGCTAGAGCTTATGTCATCGACAGTGGTCTTCTACGTAATAGATAGAGTCTGGTCTCGGCGAGTTGGCTTATTTAAACACCGAGATGGGCGTAGCCCATCGGTGTTTAAATAACCAACGAGCTGAGACAGACTCTGTCTTTTTTGTAGCATGGTGTACTTAGTAACACTGTGACGTCATAGTGTTCCAATATCCGGTAGCTGTAGTACGGCATAGCCACGCCCCTTTAGTTACCTTAAATTAAACGATTTAATGCCCTGCATTCATCAAAGGAAATGTCACCGACCATACTACAACAAGTTTGTACAAATGGTGACCAAAATATTCTTCTCATTTAAATTTAGAAGTACATTTAAAATCTTCTTTTTTGATACCACAAGGTTAAGGCTTTGATATTTTGCATGTAGTATCATCTAAAAGAGTACACTTTGCCAGTAGATCGTTTCAGGCCCTCGTGGGCCTCTTGTTTTCAGGGTTATGGCCCTTTGAATGTAATGGAAGGTACTAACTTGTTTTGTTCATATTCCCCACACTGGCACTGCCGTGTCAACTTTTATCGGAAAACCGATAGAAAACGTTATATTGCTCTACTCTATACCGTACATTTCGCTATTAAAATTATTTCACTTCATGACCATCAATCACATACATTGTGCTTACGCAAACGCGCCGACTATCTTTTTTAAAGATATTTCTTGTTTGCGTGTGCTTTTACTATTTATTGAGTTTTTTAAATGTGTTTGTTCAGTTTTGCATTGATTCGTACAAGGATTTATCCATAAAAGGATAGATAAAGTAGTCCGTTTATTCACAGCTGAGTGCGTACATCATTTTAATTTATTTACCACTACAAATAAAAAATAATAATTAATTACAAAGAAAAAAATCAACAACTTTAAACTGTTGTCAGTTTTAATAGAACCACAGGCAGGTCTTCCATTTCATGTTTTTTTTAAAAAGATATCGATAGCCTACCAAAAAATATGTAGGCAAGTGGGTGAGACTATAATGTTATATTAGTATTTTAATGAAAGACAATTTTTAAGTTTTTTATTTTAATAGGAACTGATTTAGTTTAACATCAAAACAAATACATTCTTTTGGTCGTTTTTGGAATTTTTTTTTAAAAAGTGTATATTTTTTAATAAAGCGTGCGCGTTTTTTTTTTTTTAAATTTGGCGTTCGCGGGCGTTAAGATCCGACTTTTTAAAAATCTCAGACTTTGTCATTATTTTATTATGGCAGCCCTGTCGTTCATCATCTGCCGTAGCGGCCCCTGTGGTAATTCACCCAACCAGCATAACACCGAGAATCATCAGAAATCTAACAAGTAGCTGCATGTGACTGGGTTTAGAATGAAGGTTTGGAAAGCTCCTGTTTGCAAAATACCAAATCAGGAGCCTCGGCCACAGAGGCTGGTAGATTTTTCTAACAGAGGGGGAAAAACACACTGAATGTTTCGCTGCAAGATGGTAAATGTGTAAAATTCAGAGTGATTATATCTGGTGCGAGAGGGTGTAGGTGTCAGGAACGCAGATGCCGGTATGTCCACATGACCATGAATGATCTTAAAGAGCATGCTGAGTTGGCTCTTTAGTTCAAACTTATTTATTTTACATCGATTGTAACGAAAGCTCTTTGAACTTATTTGAATCATTCTCGATGTCTTCCTGGGTAAAACCAACACTAAGCAGTCTTGCTCAGGGACACAACGCATATGACAATGGCGGGAATCGAACCCACGACTTTTTGGTCCAACGCTCTACCACTAGACCACAGCGCTCCACTGTTGGCTCTTTGAACTCCATGGCTCCATGGTTTTACATTCAAGGTGCTCCAGCATAGATCACATAGATGCGATACTGCTCGTGTTTCTATAGAGGTGGTGATATACCGTGCGAGCGGCGTAGCTGACCTGAAATGCAAATATAGGCCCGACAAACTTGCAAACTGGGGCGGGGGTGGTGGGGGTGGGGTGGGTGGGATGGGATGGGGGTGGGCGAGGTAGGGCTCTGTAACGGGGCGTATGTAATGGTGCAATACTTTTTCTTCTTTTTTTCAAATTGACAAATTTGAGAATTAACATTTGATAGAGTTTATTACCTACACTGTAAAACAAAATAAGAAACAAATGTTGACCCATACCCACTCCCCCACCCCTTCCTCCACCCCCTCCTCCACACACACACACTCTCTCTCCCCGCCCCACACCCCGCCCCACCCCCTCCGGCTTCAGTATTTGTTGCATTTTTGGACTTTGCTTTTTTTCTTCATTTTTCAAATCGATGTATAGACCCGGGCTAAATTAAAGCTATTGTCTAATACTCAAGAGATCATTGCCATTATTTTTTTATTTTGAGCACTGGTAGTTCAACCCAAATACGTATCGCTTCGTAACCATTCTGGTAACAGCAGCAGGGAATCGTAACCAGGGAATAGTATCACCTGAACTGGTACCTCCAATTACTTCGCATTCGACATAAAAATAGGGAACCAGTTAACCGGAAGTTTGGACTGATGCACGAGTTTTTCGCTAGCGGGAAACGAGCATACGGAAAAACGGAAAAAGAGCCATCTACTAATTTCACCTGCGACACTCTACCTTCCACGAGATGATGATACAAGAGTACAAGAACACACGTAAATTCATGTAATAGATAGATTTAAATGTTTTGTTATAAACTAGTCAGGTTGTGGTCCACAATCATCAACAACGGCAAATGGCGGCACAATTCATAAACAGTGCAGGAGGGTAATTATGATGCCCAGCGCAGGTTTGTGTTTACATAACCAAGATTGTCTGAATTTGTCATTATCAAAATAACACCATTAGTGATTATTGGACATTGAAATGTTCTGCTAATGCTGCCAGGTCCCAAGCCAGAGGCATACTACCCGAGGTAGTTGCCTTGGTAGAAATTTCGGAATGTACATATTTCACATATAAAAACTGAAGTATCGCAACATAATCAATCATTGAATAAAAGCGAAAATGCACTTAAAACACAAGAAATCGCATCAGGTTGGAGTTTGGGGCGCGATCTGCATGCCGGACCTCCATATAAAGGGATTTGCTTTGGTTAAATTTTAGGGCTGGCTACGGGTCTGTTTCTAGGCGGGTGGTGGGGGCTCCATGGAACCTTTGCCTTCATTGCCTTTCCTTTCATTCCCGATTCGTGGAAAATTTTCACAGGCCCCACAACTGATAAAAAGCCCCTGCTGCAAAAATCAGCATCGGACAACACATGGCTATAGTTTGGAAGAATGATTTTGTACTGACATTTGGCAGTTTCGTTTCTTTAAATGAAATAAGTAACTAACATAAAAAGCTAAACAGCTCCATTGCATGCCTGCAGAGGTCAAACTTAATTGTTAATATTTACAGCCAATCAAAACCTGCATGTTGGTTTGCTGCTGAGTGGTAAAGCAGGTAGGTAGCAGGGGCGGATCCAGGATTTCAGCTTAGGGGGGGCGTAAGATTTTGGTCAATATTCGGGTCCATTTCTAGCCTCATAAAACAGTTTAAAACAGTTGCGGTAGTGCCTTGATAGGGTAAAAAATTGCATTTTCAAATAAAAGGACTTATCAATGTGTTAATTAAACCACTCGTTAGCCATTATGCGTCGAGCGAGCGAGAATTTGTTTTTTATACTGAGGGCGTGCATCGAAATTGTTTGATGGGGGCGTAAGATTTTGGTCAATTTTCGGGTCCGTTTCTAGCCTTATAAAACAATTGCGGTAGTGTATTGATAGGGTAAAAAAGTGCGTTTTCAAATAAAAGGATTTAACAATGTGTTAATTAAACCACTCATTAGCCATTATGTGTCGAGCGAGCGAGTACATTTTTTATACTGAGGGCATGCATCGAAATTGTTTGATGGGGAGCGTAAGATTTTGGTCAATTTTCGGGTCCGTTCCTAGCCTCATAAAACGGTTGTGGTAGTGCATTGATAGGGTAAACAAGTGCGTTTTCAAATAAAAAAGGATTTAACAATGTGTTAATTAAACCACTTATTAGCCATTATGCGTCGAGTGAGCGAAGCTAGCGAGAATTTTTTTAACGATATATTATAATGTCATGTTCCCAAAGTGATTATAAGGTAAGCAAACATTCACGGGCGAAAATCATTGAAAGGAATGTTTCGGTAACGAAAAAAAGTTATGACAAGTACACATACTTGTTAATTGCAAAGTTAATTTGTATGATACTAATGATTTTGCAACGTCCTAAACTTAAAAAGAGTACAACTGATTTTGTTTTACCTTTTATGGATGTAGTATTTTTATATCAATGTTTTGTTTACAGGTCTAGGTATTGTAACAGTTGGCAATTAAGCATGGACATGAGTGCTTTTCTGGAAGTTAGAATCTGTTTGATAGTACTAGCCTTTCTACCACTTCTGTGGAGCAAGAATTAGTTAGTGGCTAGAGTATTTTCATCTCTTCTGTGGGACTAGAATTTGATGACAGCCTGACCCTTTAAACCTCACAGAGTCATAGCAAATAGGAGGTATGTTAGAGCTACTGTGCAATAGAATGAATTTACTGTATCTATTTTCACAACTTTGCTGAGCCTTAAAGCCACTATTACAACAGGCACATGTTACAGCAGATGTACACTGTTTCAAAGCCTACTTACAACAGGCACATGTTACAGCAGATGTACACTGTTTCAAAGCCTACTTACAACAGGCACATGATACAGCAGATGTACACTGTTTCAAAGCCTACTTACAACAGGCACATGTTACAGCAGATGTACACTGTTTCAAAGCCTACTTACAACAGGCAAATGTTACAGCAGATGTACACTGTTTCAAAGCCTACTTACAAAAGGGACATGTTACAGCAGATGTACACTGTTTCAAAGCCTACTTACAACAGGCACATGTTGCAGCAGATGTACACTGTTTTAAGGCCTACTTACAACAGGCACATGTTACAGCAGATGTACACTGTTTCAAAGCCTACTTACAACAGGGACATGTTACAGCAGATGTACACTGTTTCAAAGCCTACTTACAACAGGCACATGTTGCAGCAGATGTACACTGTTTTAAAGCCTACTTACAACAGGCACATGTTACAGCAGATGTACACTGTTTCAAAGCCTACTTACAACAGGCACATGTTACAGCAGATGTACACTGTTTCAAAGCCTACTTACAACAGGCACATGATACAGCAGATGTACACTGTTTCAAAGCCTACTTACAACAGGCACATGATACAGCAGATGTACACTGTTTCAAAGCCTACTTACAACAGGCACATGTTACAGCAGATGTACACTGTTTCAAAGCCTACTTACAACAGGCACATGATACAGCAGATGTACACTGTTTCAAAGCCTACTTACAACAGGCACATGTTACAGCAGATGTACACTGTTTCAAAGCCTACTTACAACAGGCAAATGTTACAGCAGATGTACACTGTTTCAAAGCCTACTTACAAAAGGGACATGTTACAGCAGATGTACACTGTTTCAAAGCCTACTTACAACAGGCACATGTTGCAGCAGATGTACACTGTTTTAAGGCCTACTTACAACAGGCACATGTTACAGCAGATGTACACTGTTTCAAAGCCTACTTACAACAGGGACATGTTACAGCAGATGTACACTGTTTCAAAGCCTACTTACAACAGGCACATGTTGCAGCAGATGTACACTGTTTTAAAGCCTACTTACAACAGGCACATGTTACAGCAGATGTACACTGTTTCAAAGCCTACTTACAACAGGCACATGTTACAGCAGATGTACACTGTTTCAAAGCCTACTTATGATAGGTACATGTGTAACATATGTTACAAAGCTGAACTCTATAACTACAATATAAACATCACCCTATTGTTATCAATGCCAAAGTATCTAATTACGAGTCACCAACTCTTAATTAATTTTACGCATATTCAATTATGGGTATTTCAAGTACACGTGAATAAATCTAGACTCTTCAAATAAATTAAATAACATAAACAGCTAAAACAAAGCGATTTCATGCCTGCAGAGGTTTAATAGACTTAATTGTTAATATTTACAGCCAATCAAAACATTCATGTAGGTTCGCTGCTGAATGGTAAAGCAGGTAGGTAGGGGTTACCGGTATTAATGATATATTTTAATGTCGAGCTCCCAAAGTGATTATAAGCTAAGTGAATAGAAACCAACATTCACAGGCAAATTTCTATCGAAAATCATTAATAGGAATGTTTTGGTAATGAAAAAAGGAAGATATCATGGCATAATTATATACAAGGTCCTAAACTTAAAAGAGTATTACTGATTTTTTTTTTACCTTTAATGTAGTATTTTTATGTTGATGTTTTGTTTACAGGTCACAGAATTGTAACAATTGGCAATTTAGCATGAAAGTGAATGTTTTTCTGGAAGTCGATAGTACTAGCCTTTCTACCTCTTCTGTGGAGCAAGAATTAGATGGTGGCCAGAGCCTTTTAATCTATCCTGTGGGACTAGAATTTGATGGAAACTTTGAACCTCACAGTCATAGCGAATTGGAGGTAAGTTAGAGCTACCATGTGCATATGAATTTACTGTATCTATTTTCACATAAATAAATTCTTTGCTAAGAATTAAAGCCTCTATCCTGCCAACTGCTGGCACGTTTTACTAAAGATGTACACCATTTCAAAGCTTACTAACGATAATGTATGCATGTGCCTTACATATGTTACAAATCCGAATTCTATAACTACAATATAAATGCCTTAACCACCAAAGCATCTAATTACGAGTTACTAAATCCTGATTCCTTTTACGCATATTCAGTTATGGGTATTTTAGGTACACCTGAGTAAATCTATACTTTTAATAGGCACACGTGCATTAATGCAAGAATGTTTTTGTAATAAAATTTGGGGTTTAGTTTCTTTAAATGAATTGAACTACTAACATACAATTTGAGCTAAATGCAGGTGCCCTGTCATTCCTGCAAAGGTCAAACTTAATTGTTAATACTTACAGCCAATCAAAATCTGCACATTGGTTAGATGCTGAATGTTAAGCAGGTAGGCAGGGGTAATTTAGCTAGACTTTTTCAAAGAAAAAACCCAGCTATTGTCTTCATTTGATTATCGTCGTCTGCATCTGGGTCCAATTAAAGTTTTATATGTAAACTTGTATCTTTGAAACTACTTTACATAATGAATTGAATCTTCACACATGTATTCGGCATCATTAGACAATATCAAAGAGCCAGGTTCAAGGATACGATTTCAAGACGTTATCAGTTACTCAAAGGCAAAGTGTGATCACTTGTCTTCCTAAGGAAGGTAAATCAAAACTGCATTTAAAAAACTGGAGACCTATTTCGCTTATAAATGTGGATGGAAAAATTGCATCCTCCGCTATTGCCAATCAAATTAAATCAATACTTCCAAAACTAATATCGGAAAGTCAAACTGGGTTTTCAAAGGGACGACAAATGGGTGATTTAATACGACTTATATCTGACCTTATTTTAAAATGTGATGGAAGAAAATATACCCTGACTTCTTGTTTTACTAGACTTTGAAAAAGCTTTTGATTCTTTAGAATGGGAATTTATAGAAAAATGTTTACGTTTCCTTAATCTTGGATATTCAATTTTAAACTGGTTTCACACTTTTTATAATAATGTATCTAGTTGTGTACGGAATAACGGACATTGTTCAGATTTTTTTTCAATCCAAAGAGGTGTTCAACAAGGTGATCCTCTTTCTCCGTATATTTTTTATAATGTGTGTTGAACTTTGAAATATCACCCCGATATAAATGGTATACGTGTAAGAGACTCTCAATATTTAGTAAACCAATATCGATGACTTTTCTCTTTTTCTAGAAGATGAAAAAAATCATAAAATACTGCCCTTCAAACAGTGGACACATTTTACATCTGCTGTGGTTTAAAAGTAAATTACGACAAAACCCAAATTATATGGATAGGAGCAAGAAAAGGTTGTCGTGAAAAACTTCATACTGATAAACCAGTTATCCGGAATTATAAAGGAGATTTTAAAATTCTAGGAATAACTTAGATAAAGACAACTATTTTATAAATAATTATGATGATAAACTTAATAAAATGAAAAATTTGTTAAACGACTGGTCTTTTAGAAATCTTACGCTTATTGGCAAAACAACAGTTATCAAAACGCTTGCACTTCCCATCATAATTGACTGCTTACCGGTAACTGTCTTCCTGACACATCAGATCACATTTTCCAAGAATTTCAAAATATTTTACTTAATTTCTTCTTATGGTCGGGGAAAATGGATAAGATTAAACAAACGGTTATAATAAATTCAATAAAAAACGGTGGTCTTAAGTTTCCACATATAAAATCACTAAGCCCGTCACTGAAACTTGTATGGGTTAAAAAACTTTTAGATCCTGAAATAATCTCACCGTGGAAAGCACTTGTACTAAATGATCTAGACGAGTTTGGTGGATATAAAGCGTGGTATCTCCATAAAGATGGAATTAATCAAATAGCAAACTATCAAAATAGTTTTTGGAAAAATGTAATGCTTAGACTGTGAATATATTACAAACACAATTGAAATGTTTTTAGTGAACAGTGTAACTTATTGTCCTATACAGAATTTTCAGATAAATATGACATACGGATTCCATTTACTATATACTATGGTCTACTCAGTGCAATTCCAAATACATGGAAAACAAGTATTAAAGGGACACACAGCAATCTTGATTTTTTAAAAACTCACGGTGTCCCGTTAGTTTTTCTCTTAACTTGCATTTGTTCAATCATTAATATTAATTGTTAGAATAGTTCAAAGCCAATTGTTTTTACATTTTACTAACTCTTTATCATATTGCACCAATATTATATTTAAAAATTCGGAAAAATAGTGAAGAAAATTGAAATCATATTTTTTTATTTAATTATATGCAAGCAGTTTTAAAGTCAAAATGAAGCAGGATAACTAAATCGAGGAGCACATTTTAATATTTAAACATACCAGACTCTATTGTGCCCATCGCGGCAGGGAAACTTGTCGTGTTAGTTACGGTCTATAAACCTTAGAACGACACACACACACACACACACACACACACTTTTAATATTTAAATAAAACTCGAGATTGCCATGTGTCCCTTTAAACATGAAACTAGAATTGAACATCCTATAAATAAATATATCAACAAATTAAAGGCAACAAAAAAGGTTAACTTTACTTTTAATCAAGAATTCTTAAAAAAAATTGCAGAAACACCTAACAAATTCCAGCAAAAATGGAATAAAGAACTTGAGTCTTTCGCTTATAAATGTGGATAGGAAAATTGCATCTGCAGCCTTACAAACTGAGGACTGGGAAATTTTATACAAGCACAATTTTAAAATAACTGATGATACCTATCTGCAGAGCCTGCAGTTCAAAATATTTCATTGTATTTTGTTTACCAATGCCCTATCAAGCTGGCTTGCGGAACATCGGTGGTTCTACCCAGGTGCCCGCCCGTGCACGAAAATTGCACAACATGCATTTCGAATTTTTACATTTTTCTGTGTTGTTTTGGTCAATTCTTACACATATAATTTTTTTTTATATGTGTTTTGTTTTATCAAATCTACACCTATATCAATGATGTGTCTCCGCCCCGGCCCCTATTTGGTTTATGGGCTCCCCTCACATGGAGGACAGGGGGAGGGGAATTGTTTTCATTTAATCTTCCATTATTTGGATATTAAATTTTTAATTTGAACGCAATCTTTTACATAAAACAATTTAGATTAAATTCAGATACACATATCAATAATAATAAAAAAATGAAATGAGGCCACAATAAAAATTGCCAGGTATCCCCTCCCTCCCTACCGAGTTGCCTTTCGACCACAAATTTCTTTAAAATGAAAGCAATTTTGGATTAAAACTGATAAAAAACTGATAAAAATAATTATATTTCACACACTGCCCCAAATTTTACTATAATTTGTATGAGATTCTATACTATAATTTTATATCTGCCCGAGTTTCTATACCCGTCCCGCTCCCCTGAACCCCAACCCCACACTGTTTTAGCCTAGTTTTCTGATGGTATATACTGGCTATATAATTTATTATTCTCTGAAAAATCGAATTGTGGAGCTGCGCTATTCTCCGACAGCTCTTGTTAAAATTTACGCTAAGCTTGTCAGCTTAGACTTTTTAGCTTGACTATTCGAAGAATAAGAGAGCTTATGTAATCACCCCGGGGTCGGCGTCGGCGTCCCATATCAAGGTTTGCATGTAAGCTGTGTTTACAAGTCTATATCTCTTACAATTCTTACCCTAGCACAATCATATTTGGCCATTAGCTTCCTTATAGCATTATCTTAAGGGCTGCTTAAGTAATTTTGGTTCCTGTATTCCCTGGGCTCCCATGGAACCCAAATTCTGATAGCCCTTAAAATGTGTCTGTTTCACATAAAATTTTGCGTGTAAGCTGTATTTACAGGTCTATATCTCTTGCATTTCTTGTCCTAGCTGAACTAAATTTTGGAATTGGTTTCCTTATAGTATGTTGTAAAGAGTTTGCTAATTAATTTTGTCTTCTGCAAATTCTGGGCTCCCATGGAACCCAAATAGTGATGACCCATAAAATGTGCAATAAAGGCAGATCTAGGTTTGCATGTAAGCATATCTATATCTATAAATTTGGTTTGGGATTTCTTATAGCATTATGCATCTTATTCATACTTCACTCATATTGGAGTGTCCAGACCGTAACGTCACAACCCCTGCAGAGATTTTTTAATTACTTTGCACAAGTGATCACTATAACAAGACGATGTGTTGCGTGCAAAACCCAGGTCCGTACCTCAAAGTGTGTCGCGCAAAAACTCCTTGTCTTCAAGGTCAAGGTCACACTTGGAGGTCAAAAGTCAAATTGTGTCCGGTCCGGTCAATAACTCGGGCATTCATGGACGATGTGTCGCGCATAAAAAATCAAGGTCTGTGGCCCCGAGGTCAAGGTCACATTTAGAGGTCAAAGGTCAAATTGTGTCCGGTCAATAACTTTTGCCTGCCTGGACGGATTTTCAAATAACTTGGCACAAGTGCACACCACAACCAAATGAGGTGACATGCACAAATTCAGGTCCATGGCTCCGTTTTAATGTAAGTATTTTTGTCTCGCCTTTTCGAAGGAAAAAAGAGACATAAGTGTTGCTTTTCCGGCGCCGGCAGCTGCGGCGGCGTCAACAGTCAAAATTTGCGTTTAGGTCATTTTCTCACAAACTGTATGCACTAGACCTTTCAACCTTTGCCTATAGTTGTATCATGGGTGGTACATCGCAACGCCACAAAGCAAATGTGAAAGTGACCTTGACCCTCCAAGCAAAGGGCAGATAACTTAGTAATTTTTAGGTTCAACTTTTGCGTTTAGGTCACTTTTTCACAAACTGTATGCACAAGACCTTTCAAACTTTGCTTATAGTTGTATCTTGGTTGGTACATGGCAACGTGATAAAGCAAATGTGGAAGTGACCTTGACGCTCCAAGCAAAGGTCAGATAACTTAATAATTTTTAGGTTCAACTTTTGCGTTTAGGTCACTTTTTCACAAACTGTATGCACTAGACCTTTAAAACTTTGCTTATAGTTGTATCTTGAGTAGTACATCGCAACGTGACAAAGCAAATGTGGAAGTGACCTTGACCCTCCAAGCAAAGGGCAGATAAACTTATAATTTTTACCTTCAACTTTGGCGTTTAGGTCCCTTTATCACAAACTGTATGCACTAGACCTTTCAAACTTTGTTGATAGTTGTATTTTGGGTGGTACATGGCAACTTGACAAAGCAAATGTGGAAGTGACGTTGACGCTCCAAGCAAAGGGCAGATAACTTAATAATATTTAGGTTCAACTTTTGCGTTTAGGTCACTTTTTCACAAACTGTATGCACCAGACCTTTAAAACTTTGCTTATAGTTGTATCTTGAGTGGTACATCGCAACGTGACAAAGAAAATGTAGAAGTGACCTTGACCCTCCAAGCAAGGGCAGATAACCTTATAATTTTTACCTTCAACTTTGGCGTTTAGGTCACTTTTTCACATACTGTATGCACTAAGACCTTTCAAACTTTGCTTATAGTTGTATCTTGAGTGGTACATTGCAACGTGACAAAGCAAATGTGGATGTGACCTTCACCATCCAAGCTAGGGCAGATAACTTTAATTGTTACATTTACATCACTTTCTCATGAACTAGAATTATGCACTAGATGTTTTAAACCTAATTTATAGCTTAATCATTGGAAGAAAACATATTCAATTTTGACAGTTGTGTCTACGGTAATGCATCTTTTTTTTGGATGCCTGGATTTCATCTATGACCTTGACCTACTTTTTGGAGCTGATGATTTTTAGCTCGACTGGCCAAAGGCCTTCATTTTTCATCCAATCTTTACCAAACTTTACGAGATTGTTAATATCAATGAAAGCTCACACAAGTTCGAAAACCAGCCAGATCGGACCAATAACAGCGGAGTTATGGCCCTTGATTTAGTTAAAAATGCTATATTTTGCCTCGTTAATACGATAGGGCCTTCATTTTTCATTTGATCTTTATCAAACTTTACCAGATGTTTTGCCTTTTTTTTAATTATTATTCAAACTTTACCAGATGTTTTTGCCTTTTTTTTTTTATTATTATTAATATAATTTGTTTTTTTTTTAAATTATTTATTGATTTTTTTTTTTTTTAATTTTTTTTTTTTTTTTTAATTTTCTTATTTGATTATTTTTTTTTTTGGTGTTTTATGCCGTGTTTAGCAGGAAGCATTGCTGTGCCTATTGCATTTTTTTTCCCGGTTTCGTTGATTTTTGATGGAGTTTACGGCCCCTTGACTTTTTTTTTTTTAAATTTCTTGTCGGCGCTACTCCTCCTAAAACGCCTTGATGGATTTCGACGAAAACTTGGCTGGAAGCATCGGTAAGATGTCTAGTTTGTGCATATCATGCTTTTTGTTCCAGTTTGCTGATTGATGACGGAGTTATGGCACTTTTGACATTTTTTACTTTAAATTTCTTGTCGGCGCTACTCCTCCTAAACGGCTTGTTGGATTTCTACAAAATTTGGCAGGAAGCCCTCAGTATGATATCTAGTTGTGCAAAGCATGGTATATCAATGAAATGTTGGGACAAGTTCGGAAACCAGCTAGATCTAGTTAGTAACGACAGGTTTATGGCCCTTGATTTGTTGAAAAAATGCTATATTGTATTTTTCCTTTGTTAAATCTATAGTTACTTCATTTTTTTATCTGATCCCCCTCCCCCCCCCCCCCCCCCCCTCCCCCCCCCCCACCCATTTTTTATGAAAATTTCATACAAGGTGAGCGATCTAAGGCCATCCTATCCCTGTTGTTTTTTTGCAATGTTTTAAAAAAACTACTGATGGGAATTTTTATGTCGACAACCCTTGATATAAGAGCCGTTTTTAGGACAGTAGAGCATCCAGAGGCCCCTCTTGGGCCTCTTTTTTTTTTTTAATAGAATGGCATTTTTGTTTTTTAAACAAATTGCACTTAAAATGTCATCTCAGCAAAACGGCAAAACTCGATTGTTTTTTAGTTACTAAAAATGTTTTACAAACTTTAAATTAAGCATCATTACCTTTTTTATTTTTTAGTCCAGCCCCCGTTAGGCGAGACATGTGAATCCACGGATTTCTTGTGTATTATATAGACAATAAATTCATGGTTTTAAAGGTCAAGTGATGTTTTTTTTCTAGATTACTGCCACCCCTGGACTTCTACAATGTCACCTTTTAGCACAAAAGTTTTCTTTTGACAAGTTGTACTGAAAATATCTTCATCCATGCTCATGAAAAATATAGAATTGTCTCCCTTATCAATGAAGTTACTTTTTAATATTGTCAGAATAAGTATATTCTATAATCTTTATTTACCACAGGTACCCAGATACCCTACATGGATTCTGCCATCCACTTGTACAAGCTGCTGGATGATTATAGTCGGGGAGACCTGAAGTTGGTTGTGTAGTGTTTGTTCAGGTTTGACGAAAGTTGACTGGTTGCTTTTCAAGTAAGTAAAAAAACTTGAAGATAAATACAAATGTTTTAAGGGTGTTTTTTTTTTTTCAGTGCCTCGAAAAACAGACATAGGCCATGTTTTCCCTGTCATAATTTAAAAAAAACAAAAAAACTTTCTTCGAAGAGACACATTTAAAAAAATTGTTCTTTTAATAAAAAAAATTCTTTATCTCGACTATTCGAAGAAGAATAAGAGAGCTTATGTAATCACGTCGGCATCCCAGTCCATATTAGTTTCTGTGTGTAAGCTGTGTTTTACAGGTCTATCTCTTAGATAAAAATAAAGACGTTTTTAATAGCTTTAGAAAGAGAGTTTGAAACTCTAGCAACCCAACTGAGACTTTATCTGATGGACGGCTGTTTCAATCCTTGATTGAAGGCGAAATGAAAGACCCTCTTTCATAAACCATAGCAAGATGTTGGGAATTGAAAGGATTTTTGGAAAGCATATGTCTGGTGAGACAGCGGCGTGGAACCTGTCTATTTTTTAGCTCGACTGATCAGAGATCAGCAGAGCTTATGCCGTGGTGCGGCGTCTGTCCGTCCGTCCCGTCCGTCTGTCCTGTCCGTAAAACTTTTATTTGTAGCGACTACTCCTCTGAAAACTACTGGGATGGATATTCATGAAACTTTTACAGAAATGTTGCCCATAAAGTCTAGTTGATCCTAGCAAAAAATTCATGTTGATGTGAAATCCAAGATGGCCGCCAAAGCTAAAAATAGAGTTTTTAAAAATACAAGTTTGTAGCGGACTACTTCTTGAAAAACTATAAGTGATATTGATATGGGACTTTTTTCTAAAATGATCAGCATGACATGATGTTGGTCCTTGTCAAAAAATCATTTCGATTCGTCGTTAAACATGGCTGCCAGCGGCCATCTTTGTTTACATAGAGTTATATAGTAAAAAACTTGTAGCGACCACTCCTCTGAAAACTACTTGGCGGATTTTTCTTGAAACTTTACAGGAATGTTGCTCTTGATGTCTAATTGATCCTCGCAAAAATTTCAGATTCGCCGGAAAATTCAAGATGGCCGTCACAGCTAAAAATAGATTTTTTAAAAAAATAAGTTTGTAGCGACTACTTCTTGCAAACTATAAGTGATATTGATATGGGACTTTTTCTAAAAATGATCAGCAAGACATGATGTTGATCCGAGTCGAAAATTTTTTTTGATTCGACGTAAAATATGGCTGCCATGGCCATCTTTGGTTACATAGAGTTATATAGTAAAAAAACTTGTAGCGACTACTTCTCTGAAACTACTTGACAGATGTTCATGAAAACTTCACAGGAATGTTGCTCTTGATGTCTAGTTTGATCCTAGAAAAAATTTCAGATTCGCCGGAAAATTCAAGATAGCCATCACAGCTAAAAATAGATTTAAAATAAATAAGTTTGTAGCGACTACTTCTTGAAAAACTATAAGTGATATTGATATGGGGACTTTTTTCTAAAAATGATCAGCATGACATGATGTTGGTTCCTTATCAAAAAATCGTTTTTGATTCGATGTTAAAACATGGCTGTCAGCGGCCATCTTTGTTTACATAGTTATATAATGAAAAACTTGTAGCGACTACTCCTCTGAATGTTGCTCTTGATGTCTAATTGATCCTAGCAAAATTTCAGATCGGCCAGAAAATTTAAGATGGCCGCCACGGCTAAAAAATAGATTTTTCAAAAAAACAAGTTTTGTAGCGACTATTTCTTGAAAAACTATAAGAGATATTGATATGTGACTTTTTTCTAAAATGATCAGCATGACATGATGGTTATCCGAGTCGAACATTATTTTTGATTCAATGTTAAACATGGCTGTCAGCGGCCATCTTTGTTTACATAGAGTTATATAATGAAAACTTGTAGCGATTACTCCTCTGAAAACTACTGGACGGATTTTTCATGAATCTTCACAGGAATGTTTGCTCTTGATGTCTAATTGATCCTAGCAAAAATTTCAGGTCGGCCGAAAATTCAAGATGGCCGCCACGGCTAAAAAGAGATTTTCAAAAATAAAGTTTTGTAGCGACTACTTTCCTGAAATCAAAATCAATCAGTAGAGCTTCAAGGTCATTGACCTCTTGTTTTTTAATGGCTTTTTAATTGTCTTATATCATCTCAAACGATGCTTGATCTATCACCGTAGCGATTGGTGACAATGTGCACTGTCAACGTTTGTACCGTCCTCGAGCTTGTATGCATCTGGTCTGCTTGGGCCTTGACTTAGACAGATCTGATGTTGAGGTTTTCATATGACTGGAATCTGATGGTCGATTTATAGTCCATACCAATGTTTGAATGTGCGTCCTAATCCTAAATATTGTGCTGAAGTCACATGCTGCAGGAAACATAGTCGTGGATGATGTCCACTTGTCCTTTTCGGGTAATGGTAAGGATGTTACATATGTCCCGGGTGAAAAGTCCCATTTTTCCATCTCATCTACCAAGTCAATGTTGTGGATATGTTGTTGATGTAGAAATGAATAGGCTTGGTCCTAGTACTATCCCCTGTCCCTAGTACTATATACTTATCCCTGAGGTACTCCTGATTCGACACTGGTCCTTGTCCAATGATTATTCCCCAGCAACAACTACCTGTGAACTGTTAGAAAATAGCATTTTATCTATCTGGTGGTTTTCCCCTCATATTCTCATATTCCATACATAGTGGTGGACGTTTTGTGCATAAGCTTGATGTAGCTGACTTTTATAAAATAACTTGAAGTTCATAATAAGGATGCCAGTCCTGTTTGTCATTTTTCCATATTTTGCTGTTATGTCATCTGTGGATTTTCAGCAGCTGTATTTTACATGATCTGCCCTTGCACAAGTTTGTGCTGCAATAAGAAGAGGATGTTTGTGTTTTAGCTGCATGTTCATGGCTGATTTGCAATGTGTTCGAGGATTTTGCAGCACACACATATATCAGAGAGGTGGGGCCCTATAGTTTCTCTGCCTCGTACTTCTGTCCTTTTTTTGAAGGCTGGTGGTCATAACAGCTGTTCTCTGTGTATCTGGGAACACATCTCTGTCTGAAGATGATAGTCTGTAACGGTGAGATTCTGCTGTTTGGTTTTTATATTGTCAGTACTAGCTGCTTTGTGTGAATTGAAGCTGTTTAAAAAGTTTCTGCACTTCATTTCTGTTGATGTCCATATCTGGGACCTCTAATACTTTGTACTCCCTGGTAAGGGTAGCTCCAGGAAACCTCTAATACTTTGTACTCCCTGGTAAGGGTAGCACCAAGAAACCTCTAATACTTTGTACTCCCTGGTAAGGGTAGCTCCAGGAACCTCTAATTCTTTTGTACTTTCCTGGTAATCGTAACACCAGGAACCTCTAATATTTTTGTACTCTCTGGTAAGGGTAGCACCAGGGGACCTCTAATACTTTTGTACTCCCCTGGTAAGGGTAGCTCCAGGAAACCTCTATATTTTTGTACTCCCTGGTAAGGGTAGCACCAGGAAACCTCTAATACTTTGTACTCCCTGGTAATCGTAACACCAGGAACCTCTAATACTTTTGTACTCCCTGGTAAGGGTAGCTCCAGGAACCTCTAATTCTTTGTACTCCCTGGTAATCGTAAACAGCAGGAAACCTCTAATACTTTGTACTCCCTGGTAAGGGTAGCACCAGGAAACCTCTAATTCTTTGTACTCCCTGGTAATCTTAAACACCAGGAAACCTCTAATATTTTTGTACTCCCTGGTAAGGGTAGCTCCAGGAAAACCTCTAATACTTTTGTACTCCCTGGTAAGGGTAGCTTCAGGAACCTCTAATACTTTGTACTCCCTGGTAAGGGTAGCACCAGGAAACCTCTAATACTTCGTACTCCCTGGTAATTTCCACATTAGGTGATTCCTGCGGACCTTGTGTTGACTAAGGTTTTCTAGTTCTCTGTATAGCTCAAAATATAATAGTCCCCTCTGCCAGTATGCAAGTCCCCTAACAATGCTGCTCACAATGGCGCAGTTTCTAAGGGTTATAGTCCACCTGCCCATTGTGCCAAGAGGAGAATTCCCTCAATGAAAACAACATTATGTCCTGCACTTGGATTTCTAGTTCTTTTCAC
>JAWPHD010022857.1:0-23839 GCA_037043455.1 Cyrtodaria siliqua | reverse complement strand
AGAATAATGTAAACAAGTTATTATGTAAACATGCTATTGTGTTATCCAAAGTCATTCATTTATAATTAGCAATATACAGAAGTTTCTGGATGAGTAAATATAATGTTGATTGTTTACATTTATCATCAGATGATGTTATTGTGTTTATGATGTGATACATCATAAGAGTTATTCAAGTTATTGGAATAGCCTTTTGGTGTTGTTATTTGTTCAATATCTGGTTCAGTATTTGGATTGAGAACTTCAAATACAGTATAACGTGAAAATATTGGATGCTTTGAATTAAAAATATATTGTGAGAGGATAACAAGTATTGTGCTCATCTATACTCAAGTAAATTGGATTGTTTAGACTATTGTGAATAAATAAATCGGAAAGTGAAATTGGATTAAAGAGACACTTGACAATATTGATTGAAGGGACACTTGCCAATATTATTTGGACATTATTTTTATATCGGATGTTAAATACTGGGTCCATTTTATGTATTTTCTGTAAGTGAATATTCATCATTGTAGTATTTGAATACATTTGTTGATTATATTTTAAAAATAGTTGTTGCTGATTTTGCTTCCTTTCCTGTTACATTTTACCCGTAACAATGTTCATACTAATTGCTCTAGTGTATCATCGTGTCTATGAATTGGCTTTTTGTGTTTGTGACGTCATATGCCTATATTCCTTATTAACATTGCCATTCATGTTTGTCGTTGTGCGTGTTTTGGGGTTTACTGTGTTCTGTGAATTTCAAAGCTGCATTTCCTGTTCGACTTTTATACTTATTTTTATTACAATCTCACAATAAATCGTATACTGATTTGTCTTTTAGCAATACCTACGCTTGTTGTGATGGTGGTCATTGGTGACGCCGTCCATAACTTCGCCGACGGTTTAGCGCTGGGTGCCGCATTCTCAACTAGTAACACTCTTGGCCTCTCTACGGCAATTGCCATTTTCTGTCACGAGTTCCCACATGAACTTGGTAAGTATATATACTGAACATGTGTTATTAGAGTGTTACCTAACGCCTTTGGATATCAAAAATGGGAATATCAAGAAATCTGAAGGCTATAGGTTCGAAACCTCTTTTAAAGTCAGGATGAGGGAGAATGATAGGTACGTTTACAAATAAATGAGAAC
Organism: Cyrtodaria siliqua; assembly: GCA_037043455.1. NCBI lineage: Eukaryota > Metazoa > Mollusca > Bivalvia > Adapedonta > Hiatellidae > Cyrtodaria > Cyrtodaria siliqua. The sequence continues at coordinate 22,699 of JAWPHD010022857.1, read as the reverse complement.
AATCAACCACAGACCTAATGTGAATCAACTGAACACTGCTTCATCTCATCATCTTTCTGACGCTTGCATATAATGCTGTATAACACCCAATGTTCTGTGTTCCATACAACAATGAACTTTCGTTGTGCGAACAAGAGTGAGCAATCTCAATAAAACCGAGTCTGCTACTTTTCTCTATGGTTTGTGTTCGTTTCTTCCAATTTCTTCAAAGAGATCCTCTTTCAGTATTTATTGTATGTGTATGCGTATGTGTATATGTGTAAGTGTTAAACAAAGTTAAATACATTAGCAAGTGGAGCGTCCTCATGCCTTCAGTATATGATATATTGTTTTTATGTTATTAGTCATTTATTTTAGTATACATTGCATTTCAGGAGACCTTGCTATTCTGCTAAACAGTGGGTGTTTTAAAAGATATGAATTAATTTATTCTAGTATGTTTATACATTGCATTCAGGACACTTTGCCATTCTGCTAAACAGTTTTTTTAAAGTTATTATTAATGTACCCTACCTTGTTTTTACATTGCATTTCCGGAACCTTTCTATTCTGCTAAACAGTGGGTGTTTTAAAATGTATTATTAAAGTATTCCAGTATGGTAATACATTGTATTACAGGAGATTTTGCTATTCTGCTAAACGGTGGGTATTTTAAAGTTGTTATTAATGTGTTCTATTATGTTTTTACATTGCATTCCAGGAGAATTTGCTATTCTCTAAACAGTGGGTGTTTTTAGTTTTTATTAATGTATTCTGGTATGTTTTTACATTGCATTTCAGGAGACTTCGCTATTTTGATAAACAGTGGACTCACCTTCGGTAAAGCCATATTGTTCAACTTTGCATCGTCGTTAACAGCGATGATCGGTCTTTATGTCGGCTTAGCAGTATCTACCGACGAAACAGTCAGTCGGTGGATCGTCGCCGTGACCGCTGGCATGTTCCTGTATATATCACTGGTCAATATGGTACGTATCTAACAGTTTACTACTCCACGAATTGAGCTGAATTTGAATTGGATTTTATAGTCGTACCAACAGCTAAGGTCATATGGCGACTTTTCCAGCTTCCATTGGTGGAGGAAGACCCCATGTGCCCCTCCGGGCAATGTTCATGCAACGGCGAGCACCTGGGTAGAACCACCGTTTAAGGGAATTGAAGCGATTTGATGTCTTTTCAAAATATAAATGAAACCATCATAACGTGATTTAATTAATGTAAAAGATGCACATACACTAAGTAGTTTCTGATGTGCAATGCATTACAAAACATATGCTTTTGATTTACTAATTACATGTACCTTGTTTAAAATTTTCAAGATGATAGATGTATACATTTCAAAATTACAAGGATTGCTAGTACTCTAGTACTTGTCAAATCACGCACAATTTAGCGCATTGTGACAATTGCAGATACAACGGAAATAGCAAAAACACGTCAAAATTCATATATCTGAAGATTACATGTCAATTCGAGAATGAGCAGTGCTGGTAGTATGGTTGCAAAGCATAAAATTATTTAATTCAGAATAGCTAATGGGGCGGAGCTTTACAATACTCTAATTTCCAATAAATATACGGGCAGTTACAATAATAAATGTTGCTTATGACGCTATTTTGGAGTTATGTGAGAAATAGAATCTCATGTTCGTACCTATTTAATATTGATTTTATAAAACGCGTTGGATAAAATTTAAGCTCATATCATATAATATTATTCAACTCGGTTAATAAATTCAATATTAAACAGCCTTTCAGTCCCTCATGTAAGAACCTCTAGTATACTCTAAATGTTATATTATTTTACAGCTTCCACAGTTACTAAACAAGAGGAACAACTCGATACAAGAGTTCATATTCAACAATATCGGAATATTGACCGGAACTGCGGTCATGCTGCTGCTGGCAATATTTGAGGAGAAAATCAAAATATGACAACATCATTTACGTATGTTACGATGTGACGTCATCATTAAGATGTGACGTTATCCCTTTTTTGAAAGACGCAACCGACAAACAATACCCGAACAATTAACTTGTTAATATTTGTTCTGAACTAGAACGCGAATAATTAATACACAGTTTAGTACATTTAATTTAGTTATAACTGTTATTTTAAATATAAACATACTAATCCTGTAAATTGGCGTCTATAATTAGATATAAATCTTTATTTGGTAAAATGTTTAGAATTTTATCTTGTGTTATGGATCTAATAACTTACTAAATGTATTAATAATGTGGACTTAACATTTAATACATGTATTTATGGATTAATTCACAAATGTATCTAAGACATAGATTTATGAATTGATTCTATCATGTATTGAATTAGCCCATCGAGGTGTTTTAAAAATAATTAGTGTTTGCCCTACTTTTTCCTCCAATCAGATCGTGAGGAATTAAAAAAAATGGCGAACTTATTTATGTAAATTTCTAACGATCACCAATTTTATCCATTTAATCATTAAGTAATCGCTTACTAAGTGGCACGCGCTTGTTTGGACACAAGTACGCGGGATTAGCAGAAGAGCGTGTAAAGAGGCGTGGTTTCGTAGAAGCGCGGGGAAAAAGTAGGGCAAACACTACACAGAGCTGCGCTCCTTCCCTTAGGTTTCTTATTTGTTAAAATTTCACTTCATAGCCTCTAACTAATACCCAGACTATCTGTTTTGTAGCATGGTGTACTTAAAATAACACTGTGACGTCAGAGTGACGCCCGTACTCTAAATGCATCTATCTGGTAGTTGTAGTACGGTATAGTCACGTCCCTTAAGTTACCCTAAAATAAACGATTTAATTGCTTTGCATTCATCAAAGAAAATGTCACCGACCATGCTACAAGTGTATTATGTAATAAACTGTGAACGTTATAAGGCATATGAATTTTAGCAGAGTTATGACCCCTTAAAGGTGTTAATACACTAACATTGTACAAACTAGTTCTCTTTAACCTCTGGCTGGAATTCAACGAAACTTGGCAGGGATGATCAGTACCAAGAAGGATAAAGATATCGGACAGGGAAAGCAGCATTCAAGGACGACAGTCAACCACAAATCACATAAACAAACACGCAAACAGACAAACGAAAAGGCAAAAGTAATAAAAAATGCAAACGACATCACAAACACAAAAGGGTTGACAATAGGGCTACCGCCTTGGAACGGTCAGTGGCAAAGTAGGCCACTGGGGGGTTAAACCGGTTCTAGGGTGCACCAAACCTCACACTAACCCTACTGTCATCCCATTAAAACAGGACAGAGTAAATAAAGAAATCCCCGCCATGATCTAATCTCTAACCAACAAGGCAGCATCAATAGGCAATATAAGTAAAACACAAATATGCTCGTGTAAATATAATACAAAAAAAACAATAGCCTAGAAAGCCACAATGAAGGTACTCAATGACTTGGCAGAAGCTAGAGCAGTAAGAGAATACGCCATTAAGGGCACGACAAGAAAGATCATGGACAAACATCAAAGCCTAGTTGCGTATATCATCGCCATGTTCCGGTTGAATGATTTGTAAAAGAGTTATGTCCTCTATACATAAACTTTATCTTTAGCCAGTAGAGCGTCCACAGGCCCCCTTGGGCTCCTTGTTTATAAATCCGACCTAGCCTGAATATTTATAATCAGGAGATACTTATTTATGTTTCATTCTAATCAGGTCTTTTCTATTTTTTGCTCAGTAAATCCCGCCAATGTGGTTATGGCCATTTTCTATCGAAATCCACCCAACTCATGTTCATTTTGTCATTTTTGTCACGCGCTTTAAAGGTTTTCACCATGATCCTTGTGTTGTTCTTTCGACTCTGGTAGTAGCAGAATATAATTATCATGGCTCCAGCATAAATGGAATCTCACCAACACAAGAATTTGTCTTAACTCCGTATTTCTGCAGGTGGGTGAGAAAGTGCTAGGACCATTCTTTATATTTTATTTTGATGGCCTTGGAATATGGATTCCTGTTGCATATGCCTGAACATTTTTTAGTTGGTAAAGCAGGTAAAGATCAGTTATCAATGAAGCTTATTTTTTACATTACTTATATTTTGTTATTTGTGAGATGATTTTATAAGCAAAAACATAAAAAAGAAAATTCATTTTGGAGTTTAGTCCCGTTTTATTAAATATATTTTAATGTGTTTACGTGTTTTACACGTACCTTAGCACCTTGTACCGTTGCATCCGATGTATACACTTTGCCTTTTTATGTTATATAAAGTATGTTTTAAGTATCGTTATCTTTGCGTAAATATTTACAAGTTCTTAGACCTTGATTGAAATATAATAACAAATACTTTGTACAGTTATTAACCCTTACATTTATATAATGGACTGTTCTTTTTGAATTAAGACCATTCCATTTATATGACAAAGGGGTGTTTTGGAGGAAAATGACTGATCAGCAGCCGGACATTCTGGGTTTACAATGGACGCAAATTATATTATAGTCGTGTATTATGCGGCTATTTGTGTGGCCCGCACAATGTGTGATGTATAAAATAAATGAAGAGTTGTTCGAATTGTAACTGTATTGTATTTTAATGTTCCTCTAAGTATATGTATATGTATTTAAAACGATAAAAAATATAGTGTTCACTTATTCAATATATGTTCACTTATTCATGTATGTTCACTTATTCAATGTAAAAGCTAAAATGGAAAACCAAATATCACTTAAACATATAATCGCAAATGTTGGAATCACCAAACATAATCTTCTAAATTAATATTCAAATGTCCACGTATTTAATGTAAATGCTTCACTGGAAAACCAGATATCACTTTAACACATTGTCACAATGTTGAAATCACCTAAAATAAACTTATTCAATAATCTTCGAATGGATATCCAAATGCCCAAGGTATTCCTCTATTTTAAAACACTTAAAACTAATTCTCTACTCCTCAAACCTTAAACTTAAAACTAATGTTCTACTTGAACAATTAGATCTTAAAAAGGACTTTGGGTTATACAACTTCGACCAATAAAAATACATGTTACAAAACCTATCAGGTAGGCGGGGTTGTGAAAATGTAGCCCCTGGTAATGAAAATAGCGTGAACAGCTTTATTGTTCATACAGGATATTAAGTTTATTCTAGGTTGTATAAGTGTCTACAACTAACAATTAAATAATCAACTAGGCTTTCCTGTTAACTTATCTTGATTGCACTTATTTTGTTAAACTGATAAATTGTCAGTTATCATAGCAGGAAGCCATCTGTTAAAATTAATCCTAAGAGAAAATTATGTCACCTCAAAGAAATCGAATGAAAAACATTAATTAGGATTTTAACCAAAATATACTAAATGCAATTTCTTTGTTAAATAACTTAACTGTCACTTTATATATCAAGCTTCTGAATACCATAAAATTATAGAAAATGAATTTAACTGCTTATTTATTTTTATAAATTCTGAACATCAAAATTTGCCTCCAAATTTAAAGCATAACACGTGCTTAGCGGGTTAATGGTTAATAATGCCTTTTGTAAATCCCTGTTTTGTGATGATCGTGATGTTTTGTTGAAGACCATAAGTTAGATTGGTATATACTGTCAAATATGGTATTCTCTAAATCAATAAAGAAATAAAATAGTATAACTATTGTTATTATTACTCTAGAAAACACAACAGACAAATCAACTTGGGACGACACCCCAAAACACAAACAAAATAATTCGTCACGACTCCCGATAAGACATACAGACAAAAAACAAATCGGAACGACTCCTGATAAGACATATAGACAAATATAAAACTCGGAACAACTCCTGATAAGACATAAAGACAAAAAAGCTAACTCGGAACGACTCCCAAGAACACAGACAAAATACTCGAGACGACTCCAAAGGCCACAAACAAATGAATTCTAGACAACTCCCGATAACACATATAGACAAAAACAACTCTGTACGTCTCCAAGAATACAGACAAATCAAATCGGGACTACTTCCGAGAACAAAGAGATAGAAACAACCCCGGACGACTCCCGAAAACAGAGAGATAGAAACAACCCCGGACTTCTCCCGGAAACAGAGAAACAACCCCGGACAACTCCCAAAAACGTACAGGGACAAAATCATCCCAGAACGAATCCCGATAACGCATAGAAAATATCACCAGAGTACGGCTGACAAAAACGCATAGTAAAAAAAATCCAGAACGACTTCCGAGAAACACGGACATATGAACGACTCACTAGAACACGTAAAAGTATATATACAAATCGAACAGGAAAAGTAGCATTCAAGGACGACAGTCAGCCACAAACACACAAATAAACAAACAACTATATATAAAAGGCAAGATAAAACATCACAAACACACAATTGTTGACAATAGGGCTACCGCCTTCAAACGGTCAGTGGCAAAAAAGGCCGCTGGGCGTTTAAACCACATAAGGACACTCCAACGAGGAGAGACAAAAACAACTCGTGATACTCTCGATACTGAAACATAGATATACAATAATACAAATGCGGATGACTCACAAAAACGCATAGACAAAAAGGTAACAACTCCCCAAAAGGCATAGACAAACCCACTTTAGAAAGACTCCAGACATAAGAACGCCTCAATAGAACACATAGACATCTGAATTGTATAGCTGCACAACTTTTGCCAGATAATTTGATAAATACATTTACTTGTGGATTAATTTACACGTTCAAAGTTTTCTGCGTCATCAAATAAAATCTTATTCTCGCTTTTCACAGATATTGCAATGTGTGAATTGTAAATATATATTGTTGCGTATTGATTTCGATTTAAATATAGATAAACATGTTCATGAAACAAAACATGGCCGGAGAACTTTAAGGTGAAAATTGTTTACTTTTGTGAATAAACTAACTAGTAGCACGCAATATACATGTTATGTCGCATAATTAAGATAGCAATATATTAAAATTAAAACCAGACATACCAGATTGTATGTCCAGCCTGTATCTCTGATTATGAATGTAAGTTTGTAAAGTAGTAGATAGTTTACTCTCTCAATGGCGACTGCGCTGTGATTTAGTTGTTTTGAATATGTTTTGAATATGTTTTGAATATAAAAAAAACTGTTTTATTAAACTGTTATATTACATTTTAATAGTTTATTATATAGACCTGCACTGTGAATGTTTATTTACGCAATGACGTCATGCAACTGTCATTGTTGATATCAGGGCGCGACTTTTATTTTTTCACATGTGTAAGATCAGGCTTTCTTGCATATCGGACAAGGTTATCCGCGTTTAAACATGGGTGATGGAAAGCCTGATCTTACACATTGGGGAAGATAAAAGTCGCACGCTGATATCAACATTGACAGTTGCATGAAAATCATGCAAAACGTTAGTAGTTGGCGACGTCAATGCTCAGAATGTAAACTATAACGAATTCGACGCGTGCCATCGAAAAATAACACGTTTTCTTCACACAGGTCAATTTCCTTTAACCCTGTATCCATGTTACATGCAATTGTTTTGATTGTTCTTTGATACTCAGATCTTAAATAGTACTATTTATGCTTTTCTGTATTCATGTATGACACTGTAAACGAATAAAACATGTTTAGGATATTTGTGTAGTTGAACTTTTGACCCCTATCCCAGGGTCCAATGGTGACCCTGGAGCAAATTATACTGATATTCCCAAAATCATTACATTTTATTGAGAAATAAGCATATATATTTTACCCATTTACCTATCTCCCACACACCCTCACCCTCCCTCACCCTCACCACATAAACACAGCCCCATTCCCCCACCTGGACACACCTCTAAGGTGGAAACACTGAACCTGTTTGATATGCTTGTATTTTCAGAGGAGTATACTTGTATATATGCCAAGTTTAAAAAAACAAATAGAAAAATGTCACTGCAATTGAATTTTGTTTATTCTGGACCTTTTTGACGTCCCTTACAAATCCCCCCCCCCCCCCCCCCCCCCCCCCCCCGTTTGAGACATAATTAAAAAAATGATACCCTGTAACCCTCCCCAACTTCCCACCCACCCCTCCTAGTTTTAAATAATAATTCATTTGACATGCTGTTTATCTCTTTCATAGACGACTATTTATACCATATAATTACCCCACCAACCCACCAACCTCCCACACATACATACACCCAACCACTGGGCAGATGTCAAAGACTGAAATAATAAATCATTTGATATGTTGTTTATCTTTCATAGACGATTACATATACCAAGTTATGTGCAAAAAGAAAAACATTAGTGTAAATGGATTTTTAGTGCATTTGACCTTTTGACACCCCTTCCCTGGGCCCCACGGGTGACGTAGGAGTGAAAAGGTATACAGTCTAATCCCATCAACATAACATTCTATGTGAGACATAATTACAAAAAAACACATGACCCCACCCCACCCACTCACCCAACCACTGGGCAGATGTCAAAGACTGAAATAATAAAATCATTTGATATGTTGTTTATCTTTCATAGACGATTACATATACTCCAAGTTATATGCAAATCTTTACAAGTTTGGTAAAGACCAAATAATAAATGAAGTGCTAGAGTGTTCACAAGGCAAAATATGGCATTTCCCAGCAAATCAAGGGCCATAATTGTGATGAAACTAATCCGATCTGGCTGGTTTTCGAACTTGTCCCAGCTTTCTCAGATATAAAGACCTATGCCTGGCAAAGTTTGGTAAAGATCCGATTAATAATGAACTTGCTAGAGTGTTCACAAGTCAAAAGTTAACGGACGGAAGACGGACAACTCGTCATCCCATAAGCTATGCTGGCAGGGCTAAAAAAATCACGGGCTTGTTATTTCAAAACTCCATCTTAAATTATTTACTTAAATTGTTTACTTTACTTTTTCAACCAATCAGTTGCCTCCGTATTTCTAACACATGCACCAATTAGTCCTGCAGATTTTACTACCATCGCTCCACGATTACAGGTGTGACCTATATAGAGACTATAAACCTTTGGTAAACATCAAGTCGGATAGAGGCTATGAAGAGAAATCGTCACCATTAAAAAATCAAAAGGGAGGTAGCAAAGGGACAGACTGCAGAAAAACTATATTTAGGGATATACTTAAGCAGGTATAACCAACTGATCCCGCTTGATGTATTTTGCTCAAACTAGACCAAACAGGTCATTTAAAAAGGAAGGAAGACCTGTGTCTATCTCATAAGCCCATGCGTCTTCTAATGGCGAACTAAATTTATTTTGCTTTTACCCGGTGACTGTTCGCATAGCAAGACCCAGTGGATGTCAAGAGTGCGATGGGGTTCCTTAGGTTCCTTAGGTTTGGGGTCAAGGTTGGCGGGCGCAGGAATCCCGAGACGGCCTTTGATAGGAATGATCATACAATTTAAATAAATGTATTTAAGTCCAATGGCCAATGCGTGAAACGTGACAGGTATGTGTTTGCCGAAATGTACATGATAACCTAAGGGACCCTTTCCTATAACTGGACCCTCTCCTATAATTGTAATCCCACTGGGAGCTCGACATGTTTAGCTTAGTGAGAAAGTGCTGATGATTGCGGATGGTAGGAGGTATACAGTACTGGTTCTACTCAGGACACACACAAGAAGAAATCAAAACAAAATCGCGGTCATAATTATATACCCGAAAAATGTGCTGAAAATGAAGTAAACACCATTAAACCAACCACCAACCTATAACTAAGATGATAGGGCCTTCATTTTTCATCTGATCTTTATCAAACTTTACCAGATAGTTATTATCAACGATATCTTGGATAAGTTTGAACACCAACCGAATCGGATTAGTAACACCGGAGTTATGGTCCTTGAATTAGTTCAAAGATGCTGTTGTTTGCCTCGTAAAGACGATAGGACCTTCATGTGGCCGGATTTCAGCGACACTTTGCAAGGATTATATGTACCAATAAATACTTATAAAGGTGATCCGTTGGGAGCAATAACACAAGAGAATAAAGCAACAGATGTTACATTTGTTAATATCAATTGAAAGCCTTTTATTTTTTATTTTGTAAGCGTATCGGTGAGTTTTCGTTGACTGTTCCATTATATTTAGGCAATATTATCTCAAATGTAAAGAAAATATCCAAATTTTCAGTTTAAACTGATTAATTGACTGAACAAAAAGTCTCATTTTACCAATTTATTCATTCTTAAAACGTCTTTGTTTTAATTCATAAAGACATTGTACAGCTAACTGGCCACGCATGCATCGTGTTTTGCTGTTTAACTACATAAATGAAAAAAAAAGAGTTTAACTTGGCTATTTTACGGCAAATTTGGCTAACAGGTGCATCAGTCTATTGTAATCAATGGAGTATATTCAAAATATGGATAAAGTTGTTGTTGGTGGTGGTGGTGGTGTGTGTGTGTGAGGGGTGGGGGGAGGGTCTTATCTGTATGCGTGTCATTGGAAATTCACTTAAATCCGCGGCATTCTGTTTATGAAACAGTTATTTAATAAATTATTGTTTTATTGAGTTTCCCGGAATGCGTCTGATTTATAATTTGATAACAAAAACATCCGTAAATAATAATTTTGCATGGGGTGAGACATGCCGCTTTTATAGGTATATAATGAAGTAATACTTGTTAATACAGTGTAGGGTAAAACTGTTACTGAAAACTTATACATTTGACGAGCATCTGACGAGCATCTCTTTCCTTGTGTGAACGTCTCCGTGGCCGAATTGTAAACGACGTTGCGTTGTAAACCATCGCCTCGCATCGCTGCGGGTTCGAATCCCACTGGGAGCTCGACTCGAAGTGTCGATTCTTATGGATGGCGGGAGGTGTACAGTACTGGTTCTACCTAGGTAAAGTGGATGGTCTGCCTCCACCACAAAAACAATCGACCGTCATGTATAATCTTACATGTATTGAAAATGACGTAAAACACCATACAAACAAACAAAACAAACAAACAAACGTTCCTTGTTTACACTTTACTTTCTGAAATCCTATATCAGGTCATTTCATGTTTACTTCAACATTTCAAGATTAGATGCAATACATGCGCAGTTTTAATAGAGTGACATAATGCAAACTTGTGGAAACTATATATATTCTAAAAGAAGCACAGTAATCCTATTACAAAATATATTACTATGTGCATATTTATGTAATTTCAAATAACTCATGAAAGGTAGAAATGATTAAAATTAACCACGCCACATTCAACAGTATTAGTCCGATCATTGCGGACGCGTGCATAGTACGTGTGTGAAAATTGATAAATATTAACTGTACACATCTTTAAATAACGTAAATACGTGATTCAAATTATTAAAGTTTCTCATCTGTTGATGTTTATTTTTCATCTTTGATTAAAACTGAATAGCAGTTGCCAGATCATTAAAGACCGTCTTACAGGGGTTAAAAGGCCAGACATAGATCACGAAAAGCAAATTGAAATTCAAATCAGCAGACAGTATCGTTGAATATGTTGTTTTGGAGTGAATAACACATTTTATCTTATCGAGAAAAGTGAAAACCTTATATTTTCACGAATGCGAATCATGAGTAAAATATTGAAGTTTGATCACTTCGAGATGAAATACAATCTGTTATTTACGACAAAACAACAAATTTTATTTTTATTTTATGCTTTATAATGTACTGTAGTATGCAGAAAACTAAATAAAAAATTGACGACGTCATTGGCTTAGTATGATACAATTGCTGTTTTTAATTCCCTATTTCAATAATCTACGACTCATTTGTTTAGTTAAGTTATTTCCAATCCAAAGATGTACCTTTATAACAACTTTTGGGGAAAAAAAAACGGTTTTAAAATAAAACTATATTTCACACGTTTGAAATACCACTTTTATTTCATGGCTAACGTCCACTATTTCACTGCTAAGCATGAAATAAAAATTCAAATTAGGGATACAAATTCATATATCACCTGTCAAATTAAAATGCAAATCAGCAGACAGTATCCTTGAATACTCGTATAAATTCAAATTAGGAATACAAATTCATATATCATTTTTAAATGAGAAAACCTCTAGTATTAACCCTTGCAATATGGAGTCTCTTTCGAAAACCCCGTTCGGTCCTTGGCCCGACCATCTCGTGTTTGGGTATGGCCGCCTGTGCGTAGGCGTCCAAGACTAGAGGCGTACAAACTTACAGCTTGGGAGGGGGCGGGGTGTCGGCGACAGTTTTCAGAACCCCCAAAATTGTGTTTGCTCGACAGCCAGCAATGGGCCCCAAAGGCGGGGTCTTCGGTGGTCTCCAGAGTCGCAGATACCCAGAGGTGGCAACGATTCATCCCAATCGTATGGCCCATGATTGCCTTTCTCATCGGGCTTCTCCCCAGGCATCATTGTCCCCGTGTTTTAAGACCACTTGTCACTTGCGCTTTTCGTTGGCTTCTAATCTACATGAGAAATGATCTATTTCTCGCTTCTTTGATGTTGTTGATCATAATTTGTTTTGGCATGATTGCGAAGGGAATTCTACGTTGATATTCTCTTTGTCATCTCTCATTCGGATCCACTGGTTGGTTAGTTTATGAAAGCACGAAACTACTTTCATCAATTCCAGGAGGTCACTGAAATTGCCGAACATGTTTCGACATGGAGGATTGTCCAAATTTTGATCTCACCGGGGATTTACTGCCCGAGTGTCCCTACCTGGCCATGGTGGGAACTTAGTCAGGCAATATCTCGATAACAAGAGTTTTCTAGTTAGTTACTACCGGAAAATCCTTTTTCTCGAGATACGGCCAAACTAAGCTCCCATCATGGTCAGGTATCCAGCTCTAGCTGTAAATCCCCATCACAGTCAACACTTGCCAATGCACTCCACGTGGTGACCGTTGTAGGCGGTGAACTACTCAGCAAAAAAAAACTGAATTCTCTTCCTCTCTTAATATGTTTGTGTTTTCATTCAATCTCGTCGTTTTTAATTCATTCGTGAATATCGGTCAATCCCTTCATTATTCGGGATCATGCCTCGTATGTATTTCGACGGATCGGTGTGTTAAAAATCTTGACATTTTGCTAGCCGGAATATGACCGTTAGCAACACGTTTTGATGAATGATAAATGCGTTGCGTGTTTGTTATTTACAATACATATGAATATTTTATCACTGCTTTCATTTAAATAAACTATTGCTGGAGCAATCGGCTAAATGACATTGCAAAACTTTGATGATAACTTTGATCTTGCAAACCTTTGGCGGGAATCTAAGTAGAGCCATGCTAGTATGACTAATCGATATGAAAACCTAAATACATTCGGGATATACTTCAAAGAAGTGATCGAGAGATGTTGCGAATGGTCTTTGATATTTTTGTCGACGTCATGTGCCCGCAGGTTTGTACTCTGTACGTTATTTCCAGGGGTTCTGAAAATTAAGATTAATGCACCTATCGCAATGTTAGCGATTTTCCCGAAGGAACATTATATGCACTATCGCAATGTGTCCGAAACCTTTAGCAAAAACCTCTCTGAAAAGAGAGTCGACGTGAAAAGGAAATTAGTTGATTTTCTGAGTTGTTTGCTCGCCGAATGCGCTGTGGTTTCGGAAGTGCTTTGGAGTTGTCCAGGATAGCAAATGTGAAAATTCATTGTTCACCTTGTTTAACCCTTTATCCGAAAAGTTTTACATTATCGGTCGATAAAAATATTATAACATTATCCAGAATTATTCAGAAGGGCACATATGGGCGAATGGGATATGCGGAATTCAAATGTAAAGCGTGTTTTACCCAGTACCCCCCCCCCCCCCCCACACACACACACAAAACTGCTTATCTGTTTTGGTTTTATATAATAAAGAACACAAAGCAATGACAATCCACCCCCCTATTCTTTAAATAAACTATTTTGTTCGATTATGCTACTTTTATAACTACATATCTGTTTTGGTTTTATATAATAAAGAACACAAATCAATGACAATCACTATTCGATCTCTTCTAACGTCACTCCATTACAGTTTACATTGACCAGAGTGTACGTGTACAGCTAAAACAAATGAATCAGGTGACACAGAAACTAGCAAAAACATGTTTACTCAATTTGCATTGAAACCGTAGACAGGTGTTACCTTTAGCGTTAATATGAAAAGTTGTTACCTTTACCGTTAGCGTTGTTACCTTAAGCGGAAGAGGTGAGTGTTACCTTTAGCGGAGGTTATTACCTTTAGCGTTGGAATTGTTACCTTTAGCGGTGGTTGTTACCTTTAGCGGAAGTGTTACGTTTAGCCGTTAAACAACATTCAATACGTTTAGCCCTGTTACAAACAATAAAGAAAACTTAGTGATTGCTATTCAGTTTCAAAATCACAGATTCAACCTCAGTAAAAGTACATACATATACACAACCTGCATACACAGTCTTTTAATGGCTGCAAACAATTACATATAAGTCTTATGACTCGAATGTCTTTATTTGCCGTGTAGTGGGTACTGTCTCTCGTTAATTTAATTGACGGCTAAGAAAAAGTGTGGAAAGCTTTGGGCTAACGTATATATTTCCAAAACAAATATTTAATTTATATAAAAAATACGTCCGAGAAGTAGTTTTTCTTCACGCGGAATGCTTTGGGCTAACGTATATATTTTCAAAACAAATGCTAGTTTATCGATAATGCATCAATATTTGTGTCAGCAATATATTTTATTTGAGATAGAATATATGTGTGTCTGCAATATATATTTTTTTAGAGAGAATACAAAATTATATATATTTTTGAAATTATATACACATTCATATCTTCAAATATATATTTAGAGAGACAATATGTTTAGAATATATTTTTCGGAGTAACATATATATGTGTTTATTTGTCATAGTAAAGTTTACATGAATATATTTTTGGGACAATCTTTTTTTTCCGGAGTAACATATATATTTGCTTCTAAAAATATATTTTAGGGACATAACATATATTTATCAGAGTTAACATATATATTTGCCTCAGTCTACAATATATATTTTAGGGACACAATATATATTTTTCGGAGTAACATATATATTTGTCTGTATCATATATATATTTGTATTCAATCTCGTATATACATATTACACACAACGATTATATTTATCTTACAACATATAGTCACGTATGCGCGCCTCATACTATTCCAACGACCCGCTCCATCATAAACATGAACAATTTAAGATAATGCAATTATTCCGGCTAATAATTTACTCTAATTTAGCACGCTAAACAGTGAACGTATAACTGAACAATGGCGCTGGTTTTGGGATGAATATATTATGACGTCACAAAGAAGGCGGGTCTTATGTTTTCGGTCAGGAGCGGCGTTCGTACTAATGGATATTTGCATGTCTTACTCACATATTTAAACCCCGCAAAAATATACAAACGATATATTATGCATATCAAATCAAATATATTTCGATAAAATCAAAGATTGGGGCCACTGAAGGCAGATTAAGTAGATTAAAATGAAGACCCCAAGGTACCCTGTTTCGCCATATAAGCCAAGATGCGACCTTGGGGTCTTAAAGATAAAGCGGCGTCCACGTAATGGATAAACAATATTGTTTAAATAGCTGTTTTATCAAGTTCTAAATTATTTCAATTCCGTCAATGAACTTGTTTGTCCGGGTATGTTTCTGTATACTTGGGTGCCGTTCTGGAATTAAAAGATTTTCGGGTACGTTTCTGTATACATAAATGTACCCCGGGTACCTTTCTGTAGTACCCGATACGACAATGACACAATCAGCCTAACTATGGTGCAAATGGTTCGATCTGGATAGTTTTCGAACTCGTCCGACTTTTCATTGTATCAGCAAGTGTGTAAAGTTTGAAAAATATAGAATGAACAAGAGGCCCAAGAGGGCCTGTGGACGCTCTACTTGCTAAAACGGCCCTTATATCGAGGGCTGTCGTCATAAAATTCCCATCAGCTCTTCTTTAAAACATTGCAAAAAAAGCACAAAACAACAACACCCACAACAGAAACATAAACCCTTGAATATGCTAACAATTTAAACAAGCGGCCCTAGTTCTAATTTGGTATGGTTATTTAGGGACTCAAGGCACAACACGTGTATACAATAGGTTTTGATCGGCTGTAGAGGGCCCCTTTATGCAGGCGGTCAAAACACATTTTACAATAACTGGTGTGCCTCGAGTCCCTAAATAACCATACTAAAATTAGAACTAGGGGTGGTTTTTAGTAAAAACAGATGTCTCCCCTGCAGGAGAAAGGGCCATATATCCGCAAAAGAACGTTAAACTGTAACACGACAAGGGCATTACTGCCACATTTCATGGAAATCCAAGCAGCAGATCAGAGGAAGTCGGGACAAAGCTTATGTATTAAAACCTTTAAAGGTGAAATAGGGCGTGTCTTTTGAGTATATATTCGGAAATATATATATATAATATATACAATCTGTTCAAATCTTACACTTATTGGTTGTCCCGTTTTCTCACAGTAGCCAATTTTATCTCATAGCGCACACGCTTCGAGTTTCGCCCTGGTAAGTGTCACGTGATCCTGTGACGTCATTGGTACCAAACGATTAGCGGTGTCGCATTGAGTTGTATAGTATTGTCTATGTAGGATTACGTTTTAAATGCCGTGTGCTGTTGCTGTGTGAAAAAGTTTGCATAAAGAAGGACAAGATAATAACATAAGTTTCTTTCGTTTCCCTAATCGAGATAATGATATATTAAGATTTGAAGTGTGGGTAGACCGTTACCGAAGAAAATCGCCCGACTCGTCGAGAAAGTGGGAACCTATGAAAGACGCGCGAGTTTGTAGCAAACATTTTGAGTTGACTTCGTGGGAAGTCCATCCTTTGGTTTCATTATCTTTGAATTTGGAGAACAAAAGGCCATGCATATTAAAATCAACAGCGGTACCAACGATATTTGACTATAAAAATGAGAAGTGCATAACCCCGCCGTCTCCAAGCAAGTTGTATTCACCTATTCGACCGGCGTTGAGGAGGAAATTCATACATGAAGTAAGATTGAAATTTATGTTCAATTATCTAAGCACCTCATCGGGTATACGTATGATAAATTGAAGAAAGGTGTATAGTCTTAGATCTTTATATACACCGTGAATGTTTAGCTGTTGAATTAGAAGCATGCGTCTTTACGTGAATCAATGAGTTGACGGCGCTAATAGTATGTAGCCGTCTTTTTTTAAAAATATTGCTAAGAACTTTCAGCATATAAATTTAAATGAATCCGGTGAAATAAACACTGTGTCTTTGTTTCCAAATTTTAATTTTAATAATTTTAAATTATACACCCCTTCTGTCAATAGTGTTATAAGTATATATTATCAACATATATAGGTCTATGGATTTGAAAATAAATACAAAATGTTTCATGGATATCTATTACAAGGCAGAAAATTAATAATATTACTAGCTTTTATATTAATTCAGTAATGTTTTATGGCAAAGCAACAACAATAACGCCTCTTAGCTCGTGCAATAAGTAAAACAAGTATAATAGAACAATATACTTTATATTATGGTAATTTGATATGTTTGGTCTGTTTTCGATCTGTATATCAGGAGTAAGTATACATGAGTAAGTATACTTACTAACTGTCTATATCGTGCTCATAATACATTTGGCTATATTATTTTTTTTCTCTTTGTGCGCGACAAATTAGAGATCGCATATCATGTGATATATCCGTCTTGTGCAATACGCGTCTGCCCTCGGCGGTATTACACCGCTCAAGTAATTGCAATAAACAGGAAATATATCATAAAACTAGGTTTCCCTAAATGGTGCGTGATTTTGTGATATACCGACGTATGTACCCTTATTAGGTTGTACTTCAATAGTGCACCGCAATATTTGATTAGTCTGTATTGATATTTGGGAGCAGTGGAGACTAGAGAGCGTGTCATATTGCAAAAACCGCTCCTAGAGTGTTTGGTGTTGATGGCGACTTATGGCAAATATATAATACTATAGAAATTATGGTGCCAAAATTATATGCTGTTTCACTTATTTTTGTTTTTATCAATTATGGATAATATCTAATAAATATATTTGTTCCATGTCTACTTATCGGCAAAAAAATCTGACGCTCGTATTTAGACCAGGTCCATTCATTCGGAATATACTACATTTCGCGGTTATTGTGTATGTATCCAAGATATTGCAGTGTTGCGGGTGACTTACTGTCAGTTTTCGATGAAAACAATGTTTACGTTGTTTTTGTTTGTTGTTGCTGTAAGTGTATAAATACACTATTTTGTTAGATTGGTGAATAATGTAATGAACCGCTGAACGTAACGAATGACATGACTCGATAGTCTTTAAAAGCTCTCCATTTGCACCTGCACCGCGTTCGACTTCATCATCAGTTGATGAAGTCCGATGTATTTTTCGTCCTCAGACACGTATTCTGGCTCAAAATCGTAAGGTTGCACATTGTGTAACCGTCTTATCACGGGCATTTCCTCGGACTCAGTATCATGATAGCCTTAATTCTCACATTTTCACACAAGGTATACTGTTTTGCGTTCTTCCCCAATGTAAACAAAAATAGTTTGTTCCCAATGACGTCACTTCCGGTAATTCGCGCAAGAGTTTTTCCGCTTAGATTTTTTCACTGACAAGTTTCGTTGAAATCCAAGTCAGAGGTTCAGGAGAACTAGTATGTACAAAGTTAGTGTATTTAAACTTTTAAGGGGTCATAACTCTGCCAAAATGCATTCAACCAGAACAAGGCAATGACAGGTGCAACTAGACTTGGTACTGATCATCGTCCACCAAGATTCGTTGAAATCCGTAAGGAGTTCAGAAGAGACTAATCTGGACAAAGTTTGTCTATTAGGGCCATACCTCTGCCAAAAACCATTCAACCGGAACATGGCGCTGCTATGCACAACAGGCTTGATTCTGATCATCCTTGACAAGTTTCGTTGAAATCCAGGAAGGGGTTCAGGAGAACTAGCCCGGAAAATGTTTGTGTATCAAAAAACTTTGAAGGGCCTTACTCTACCAACATATGTACACCGTAACGCGACGATGACATGCACAACTAGGATTGGTGCTTATCACCCCTGTAAAGTTTCGTTGAAATCTGGCGAGGGGTTCAGGAGAACAGTCCAGACAAAGGTTTGTGTATTAAAACCTTTAAAGGGCCATAACTCCGCCAAAAATCATTTCAACCGGAACGCGGCGATGAATTGCTCAACTAGACATGGAACTAATCATTCCTAAAATGTTTTGTTACATCACGCCAAAATGAAGGCCCTTTCGTCATAATGAGGCCTTTCAGAAAATCAAGGGCCATAACTCCTTGTTTTTAACTGTTCGGAGCTTTTATTGATATTAACAATCTAATAAATACTGATAAAGATTGGATGAAAAATGAAGGCCTATCGTCTAAATGAGGCAAAATATAGCATTTTTAACTACATCCAGTGCCACAACTCCGTTGTTACTGGTCCGATCTGGCTGGTTTAAGAATTTGTCTGAGCTTTCATGATAGTAACAATCTTTTGTACATTCTCAAATCTGAGCAAAGGTCAGCTAACGATCTGTCTCAGTAACGAGGAGTTCATTTGTCTTCATTCATCAGTAAGGCGGAGATAACGTCATCATTAACATATCTTAGAAACCAAAATCCTGACAGGGGTTATATCTACAAACATCTGGAACAAATCCAACTGTCATATATTTTGTTTAAAGGCAGAATATGCTTTAAACGTATAATGGAATGGCTGACGAAGCCTTACACCTAAATGAATCACACATTCAATCAACAGACTGACTAATAAGTAAAGTAAGTTTAAAAGTAGAAGCATCGCTCAAGCCGGTGCTAGGAGGCTGAGTGTTGCACTTAACATTACCTCACATGAACAGACTCAATAAAACCCGAGTCTGCTACTTTTATCTTTGCTTGTGTTTGTTGCTTCCAAGGGATCCTCTTTTCAGTATTTTATTACAACCTATGACAAATATTTTTAGTATGTGATGCGTTAAGTATATACTATAACTGTATGCCTCAGAACGTTGCGCTAATTAAAGCATAACACAGGTTGTGTGCTAGGCCAACTGGTTTATTATATTATAGTACAGGTATTGTCCATGTAAACAATGTTTCAAGTTCGCTTAACTTTATGCCCAAGGGTTAATTTCAACCACCTAATTTCAATCAACATATGGGTACATAAGTGTTTTTATGCAAATGTAATGATTAAAGTCGAAGAAATTAGGATTACACATCACATAATGTTGGTGTATAGTTTCTAGTCCACACTGTCCATGGTCATCTATGCTCATTCCACACCATTCAGCAAACGTTGGTGTAATATTACTTTCATTGCCTGGACATGTATATTTGGAAGCATTTTTTCAGCGCTTTCATTCATATAAAATTCACTACACCGCAGTTCTAGGTTTAATGTGTTTCACCACAAAATCTTTCCCGTCACATAATGATTCGTCAACAACACAAGTTGTATTTCACATGTAAAAATGCAGTTTACTTCCACCACAATACAATATTAACATCGTCTTGCAGCATTTTCATTGTTTATATCACAATTATTTTCATAAAGAAAACAAACAAAAAAAGAGAACAAGTTAATATCAGTACCAGCCAAATATACTCCACTTGTCTATCAAGTCACTTTGTCGCAACAAGTAATTTTGGTTTTTATAACATAATTATACATACACAGCCATCAGCGAAAAACAATAATATAAGTAATGACACATCAGCAAATCCACCGATGCAGTATATATTCTCGGGTAAAAAAAGTTTTGGACCAGAGTATATAAGTCATTGAAAATAAAACTAGTGGACAGAATTTAATTATCTTTTTTTAGTAACCAAGATCTACCCTACCCGGTTAATTTGGTACTAGAAACATTAAATTCAAAACAAGATTTGATTTTAAAAAATATCGCGAACACACAAAGGGTCTGTAAAAAATGTTGCAAAGTCCATAAAAGTAACAGTTACGGACACATTCGAGTAACCACTAAAAAAGATTATTATTTTTTCGCAAACTTTCATTGTAAACGATAAATATTGATTGATTGTTGATCTATTGTGAATTAACAACTGAGATAATAAGGTTATGGTCGAATAGTCAAGGTTCAGCGATCATTGTACGGGCTCGACACTGCCATGGTCCAAACCTTTTTTTACAGAGTAAAATTTTGATGCACCGAGTATTCACGAGATGTATGTAAACTGACGAATTGAATTGATTGAATTGGGTTTAAGGCGCATTCTAAACAGCAAATATGAGGATGTAGATCTTTCTAATTTAAGTTATCTAAGGGGAGGTTACTCTCAGCTATCATCCGCAGCTTCCTTTAGCCATGTGAAAAACTGCACACTGTATAACGCCGCCCTTATTCCAGCAGGCTCATCTCCAGATTTCTCCAGTGAATAAATGCATCCTCTGATATACTGTCCTCGTCATATAAAGTATCAAACATTGTCGCAAACACCCTTGCAATACAAAATGAAATAAGATATGATCTCACAATTCCATTCTTTTCTAGCAACACAATCTGTCTTCCCAATATTATGTTTGCTCTAGTCTCGTGCAATACTTCTGAACAAAAAAAATCAATAACTCGAGAGGGTTTATGCCGGTAAGTTTTATTTAGGTCAAGTGTATAATAATTCAGTATTTACGCAGAAAAGCTGGCTTAATATCACATCTGCAGCTCCAATATGATTTCTTAAATGAATATTAACATGCATATATGATATATGAACATAAACGCAATTTCATTCTAACCTGCTAACAAATGCATACAAGATCAGATTTTTTTGACGACAAGAAAATGGTCTAGTTTCAGTAGTCTAGTCATCACTTCTGAACAAGATTTTAATCTGAAAAGTCACAATCTGTTTAATGGAGTTTTACGTCATTTTTAGCACGTTTAGATCTTTTTTGTAGTAAAGGCAGACCGCACAATTTTTCCTGGGAAGAACCAGTACAGTATACCTCCGCCATCCATAAGAATCAACACTTTCTCACTTCACAAGTCGAGTGTGGGATCGAACCCGCAGCAGAGAGGCAGGAACACTTTTAGACACAGCGTCTTGGATGATATGTCATGTTACAAACGATAATACGTACCTGGGGAATGTTCTAGTTTTGTACTAGGCCTGTAAGGCAGTATAAACCCTCTAGTTCTGAGCCCGGGTTAGGTGATCCAAGTACTTCTGCCAACTGGTCATGCCGCTTTTGAGATCTTTTGTTCTACTCTCCATCTTTTCCCTATCTACTACACAAGAATAGAAGTTATAAATTGGTCCCAATTCAATAAAGAAATTAAAATGTTAAAGACAAACTTTATATAATTAATTTACCAATCATTTCATATTGAAATGTTATAGGATATTGATCTCAACATTGTTATCTGGGGATATTTCCATTTCTGTTTTGTTTAATGTATATACATATAGTTGTGAAATGTGCTTTCTCTACAGCTCCAAGAGAGAGCTGATATTTCAAGTCATCATTGCTCAATCAAAGTGCACACTGAGCAATCAAAATGAAGAAATCCGTTTTTACCTTGAATTGCACTGTGAGACCGCATTCATTAATGCTCGAATAAATTTGGGTCTTTTGTCGTGGGGGTCATCAACATTGGTTTCTATCCAATCAAATAGCGCCTCGTGGTCAGCCATATTTACCACCATGGGCAGGGGGGGGTTGTCATGAAGTTTCTCTGAGATTTCAGAGATTGGAAGA